>CM056057.1:91298654-91509277 GCA_029574335.1 Rana kukunoris
TAAACTCCCTTCCTCCAAATACCCTGGGCCAGATGGCTTCACTGGGGAATACTATAAACGTTTTAAGCAGATCCTAGCCCCTGCTCTGTGCCAAACGTTCAATCTGGCAGCCAAGGCTGCCTCCTTCCCAGCCGAAATGCTTGAAGCAATGGTGGTGACTTTACCTAAACCGGGTAAGGCACCCGATACCCCGAAACATTTTCGACCAATATCGTTGCTTAATATTGACCTAAAAATGTATGCCAAGCTCATAGCCAACAGACTTGAGGGAATTCTCCCATCTCTCATTTCTCCAGACCAATCGGGTTTCACCAAGGGGCGCCAAGCCTCGGATGCCACTAGGAGAATGATTAATGTTATCCATCACGTTTAGTGTACCAAATTGCCTTCTCTGAATCTGTCTCTGGATGCAGAGAAGGCATTTGACAGGGTCCACTGGGGATATATCTCCGCAGTATTGACCAAATTTGGTCTCACAGGTGGTTTACATGATGATATCATGGCTCTGTATTCTAAACCCTCGGCTCGAGTGTTCTCGGCGGACACCCTCTCGGGGCCCTTTCAAATCTCCAACGGCACGAGACAAGGGTGCCCGTTGTCACCCTTGATATTTAACTTGGTTATGGAACCCCTCGCGGAACGTATAAGATCTAATGACAAAATCTCTGGTATACCTATAGCGGGCGTAGAACACAAAATCAGCCTATTCGCGGATTACGTGATTCTCATGGTCGCCGACCCGGAACGCTCCCTACCCGAAATACAAAGGACGCTGACCTGGTTTAGCGATGTGTCGTTTTACAAAGCCAATGAGACAAAATCATACGTACTAAATTTAGGAATAGACAGACCCACTAGGGAGCGGCTCAAACTACGTTTTCCGTACGTTTGGACAGAAAACAGCATAACCTATTTGGGGATCCAACTGACTACCTCTACGAAAGCTCTGCTCTCCTCTAACTATCTACCGGCTCGCACTAAACTACAGGCTGATCTCACCAGGCTGGCGTCCTTTGAGTTTTCCTGGCTAGGCCGCTTAGCGGCATTTAAAATGTGTCATCTCCCTCAAATGTTGTATTTATTTCGGACCATCCCTATTCCTATACCCCTGAGCTATTTTAACTCGTTGCAATCCATCCTATCAAAATTTATATGGCAGGGAAGGAAGGCCAGATGCAACCATGATCGATTAGTCAAACACCGCTTAGCAGGCGGTATGGGGTATGTTAACTTTTATGACTACTACCTGGTGTCCATTCTTACACAGACAAGGGAATGGTTTCTGCCATTCCCCCCTCCTACACTGTGGGGAAAAATAGAAGAATCCTCAATACCACGTCGTAACCTCTCTACCTGACTACTCGCTGTCAACCTAGGTGCTAAATTGCCCCCCCGGCCTTTCACCGACTATACTAGCGACAGTTAGGGCTTGGAACCGCTTTAAGCGGATGTCCGCAATTCACCCCGTACAAGCAATAGTCCCCATCCCTATAGAAGCTCTACATCACTTAATGATTTCAACATCTCACTCCTCTTGGAAAAGCAAGGGCGTTACCCACTTATCTGATCTGCTAATGTCCGACAGGATCAAAACATTCTCTGAACTACAAACCGACTTCCACATACCAAACTCTGACTTCTTCCTCTACCTACGCACTAAGCACTGCCTAGCCTCCCTAACACCTTGGACTTACACAATACCTCAACAAGCATGGATTTACTTTAGATCTCCTATGGCCCATCGGAAGGTTATTTCTTTGTTTTACCAGGTACTCCGCTCTAAAACTACATTCACCAGTTCAACTGCACTGACCAGATGGGAAAAAGACCTAGGACAGCAATTCACACTAGAACAATGGGAAAAGGCCTGTCAATCTACCTACAGGGCCACGTGTTGCTCCACACTGTGGGAGCTTGCCTTTAAAATTACCTACCGCTGGTATCTGACCCCTGACAGGTTGTCCAAATTTAACCCTTCACTTGAGAATACATGTTGGAGGAAGTGTGGGAAAAAAGGTGACTTACTACACATTCTATGGGACTGCCCCAAGATTACCTCCTTCTGGCGACTAGTGTTTCAACTGATCTCTGAAGTTACGAAATTAAAGGTAGATATGCAGCCGTCCTTGGCATTGCTATGCCTGACTATAGAACATTTCCCTAACCCAACAAAATAGGTCGAAGTTCACATACTCTTGGCCGCACGTCTCAGTATTACTAGGAAATGGAACGACCCAGACCCCCCCACTCTCCACGACGTGATCCATACCACCCATACGCACTTTAAGCATGAAACAATTCTTTCACTGCGTCACTGTGACAAATCACAGAACCTACGGAACTGGCAACAGTGGACGTACTGGACTGACTCCCCTGGTCTTGTCAATCCTTTGACTCCTCTCTTTGAATACTCCCATGCATTTTGGGAGCAAAATCTGTGGACATCCAGGTTTGAACCTATGGGGGGGGGGGCCTCTTGCGGGCATAGTTTAGCACCCCTTGGGGGTGCTCGGGGGCGGGTGTCCTCTTCTGCTCTCTTGTCAGGATCGTGAGCCTTTTTGTCCGCCCTGGACTACCACGACAACGTGGGTTCTGTACTTGTTTCATCGTTGGACCGATGTTAATTGTTAATTGTTCATTGATTATTACATTATCTGATCAGCTGTGTGTGTCAAATAACTCCTGTTGCAACTATTGATGGATTGTTCCACCATCCTGTCTTTCTGTTATATTTGATATCACATATATTAAGACGAACAATATCCTATGTACTTCTGTATGTAAACCTTATAAAATTTCAATAAAAATCTATTGAGGGAAAAAAAAAATTATTTGAAAAGAAGCTTGTTTGTGCATCATTAGGGGCATATACTGAGGCAATAGCAAGTGAGCGTTCCTTTACTGAACCTTTTAAAATCAAATATCGACTGTCTGGGTCCTTAAAAATACTGTGAGTGTCGAATACTAATGAGTTTCTTACAAAAATTGCTACGCCCCTGGATTTAGTGTTAAACGTTGTGCAATAGAATTGGCTGAAACATTTGTCAAACAATTTGGGATGTTTATTCGCTGCAAAATGAGATTCCTGCAACAAATTGATATCAGCACCCAATCTTTTGTAGTGACGGAAAGCCTTTTTCCTTTTTTGAGGGGAGTTAAAGCCCTGAGCATTGTGAGATACCAACTTAAGCCCCATTGGACAGGTAATGAGTAGCTGTAGTAGCTATTGGTGATAGAAAAAGCTTGCAAGGCCCAGGACTCAGCACACATACAAAAAGATACTGAATTACCACCATTTTCATCATCAAAGATAACATTCTGATCCGTATGGGATCTTTAAAAGAGATCAAATTCTTCTTCTTTGTGATATAGTGCAAATTGTCACTTGTGTAAGCTGTTCTTAAATATATCAAAATTGACTCTAGATTCACTATGGTTGACCTTCTAATATAGGATAACTTGTAAAAACATTTTCTATAGCGTAGGGGGTCAGGGTGATAGGCACCAACTGACTATGATGTGGACAAAATTGTCCAAAACTCACAGGCCGCGTACACACGATCAAATCTATCTGCTGGAAACGGTCGGGCCGACCGTCCCAGCAGACAGATTAGATTGTGTGTACGGGCGAGCCGACGGATTTGGCCAGCTGACAGATTTTAAAGCATGCTTTAAAATCTGTCGGCTGGCAATCAGTCCACCCGATATGTCTGCTGGTTAGTACGCTAACCAGCAGACATATCTTCTCGCACATGGATTCGACGCATGCACGGAAGTAATTCACTTCCTGGTGCGGTGACGTGGCGGCGTCAACGTCACCGCCACGTCACCGACACTTCAGGGCGCTGTCTGCCGGCAGGGATTTTGGTTTGATTGTGTGTACACGATCAAACCAATACATCCCAGCAGACAGATTTGTTCAAATCGGTCTGTCCGACCGATTTGAACAAATCTGTCTGCTCGTGTGTACGGGGCCACACAGGGAGCCCTATCCGTTAAGATAACAGATAGCATGATCAGTTGCGCAAAAAATGCTACGAACCAAACCATATTTTGGGAACCCATTGTGAGTAGGGGGAGACAGAGCAGATCAGTCTCAACAAAGATTCTATAAAACTGAAAAAATATTTTAAGCATGCAGTATATCAATCAATGAAAAAGTGAAGGACAAACATATATAACTTCTTATAAAAGACAATATGAAATACCAACGAGTCTTCCTCCATAGAAGTATATCAGCTGTATACTTTGAGCTACCATATTAACTTGCAGCACTCCTGAAAAAAAAAAAAAAAAACAACAACCTATTATAACCTGGCCAAACTTAATGGAAGAAGTGTAATTCCTCCGTCATTGTCTATTCTTAGTTCCTATCCTTCCCCTGATGTTGCTGCATTTCAAAAAACAGGAAGACCCGTTAGCCGAGGGAATAAGACTACTTAATCAGGCATCCATATTTCTGAAGGATTGTTGCCATCTTCTTTGGTCTCGGCGTGTGGCTGGAGTAGCCCAGATAGGAGAAGAGATGGGAGTAGTAGGTCTTGAGTTAGCAGCCAGATCCAAAAGACCCAACTTCACTAGAAGGTCCTTGCCTTCTGAGACATTAAAGACGGTTTAGGTAGTGCCATTGTGGGGCACTGTTAATTTGAAAGGAAATCCCCATCTGTATCTTATGTGAGCTGATTGTAACACCGAGGTTATTTCTTTCATTTTACGTCTTCTGTCTAGGGTGGCTTGGGATATGCCAGGAAATATTTGGATTCTGGCACCGTCCAATTCGATGTTGTGCATGTTTCTGGAAGCTCTCAATATACTCTCTTTTGTGATAAAGTCTTTCATGCACAGAATGATGTCCCATGGGGGCTTGTCTGGCGGTGGTTTAGTACGTAAAGCCCTATGGATTCTATCACAAGTAAACGCAGAAGGTGGAGACTCTGGGAGGAGATTGTGGAACAATTCAGACACAGCAGGCATTAGGTCAGAAATTGATTCCGGAATGCCGCGAATCCTTAGGTTGTTTCTGCGGTTTCGATTGTCCAAATCTTCCACTTGTGATTGCAAATATGAGTAATTCTCAGCTAGAAGTTCAAAGTCTTTTCTAAGATCATTATGTGCGAGTGATAGCTCATCGTGTTTAGTTTCAAGCACATGTGTATCTTATGTGAGCTGATTGTAACACCAAGGTTATTTCTTTTATTTTACGTCTTCTGTCTAGGGTGGCTTGGGATATGTCAGGAAATATTTGGATTCTGGCGCCGTCCAATTAGATATTGTGCTTGTTTCTGGAAGCTCTCAAAATACTCTCTTTTGTGATAAAGTCTTTCATGCACAGAATGATGTCCCATAGGGGCTTGTCTGGCAGTGGTTTAGTACGTAAAGCGCTATGGATTCTATCACAAGTAAACGCAGAAGGTGGAGACTCTGGGAGGAGATTGTAGAACAATTTAGACACAGCAGGCATTAGGTCAGAAATTGATTCCTGAATGCCGCGAATCCTTAGGTTGTTTCTGCGGTTTCGATTGTCCAAATCTTCCACTTGTGATTGCAAATATGAGTAATTCTCAGATAGAAGTTCAAAGCATTTTCTAAGATAATTATGTGCAAGTGATAGCTCATCGTGTTTAGTTTCAAGCACATCTGTGTGGCCCCCAAGGGTTGCTATTTCTTGTGTGAGAGTACTTGTTGTTTTTTGGAGCTCATATTGTATTTTATCTGCAAGTTTTTCGTAGATCCTGGTTAAGCTGTCGTCCAAATCGGCTTTTGGAATCTGGGTAGGGTGCTTACTGATGTTTTGAGTAGGAGCAATCTCCCATAAAGGGGTCTCTGCCGATTTTGAAGACTGTACACTCTTTGGAGAGCCGGTGCTATTATGAGACATTCTTTTCTGCTCCTTGTTGCGCAGACGATATGTGGACAAAGAGAGTTGTTGTGCGTGGCGGCGGAGCGCCTTCCTGCCAGGCGGCATGTACTGGATGGACCTGCAGGGGAGGTAATGGAATGGAGCTTTGTTTTGGGGATTTATTGTTTATTTACTCTGTCCTTTCTCTTTCCTTTTTCCTGCGGTGTGCTTTAAATCTTCACTAGTCTGATGGAGCTTCTACGTGTTGTTGCTGATCTGCATAGCACCCCGCATGCGCCCCCCTTTTAATTCGAGGTGTGATTTTAGTTGATCCTGCCCAATCCTCAGCAGGATACGAGGTGCTCACACCAGCATGAGGGAACAAATTGTTCGATTTGAAAAGTGCGGCCCTCCGAAGGAGCCAGGAACAGGCACCGGGGAGACTGATAGGACAAAGAAATTACTGTGATGTGGTAATACGGCTGATTCCCTCTCGATCACTGCCAGGAATGGTTCTGTCCACAGCTGTGGGAGCAGAAAGTCTTTTTGACGTTGATCTTTGGGGAAAGAGTATCAGATTATTTCACTTTAAGTGTAGTGGTGAGTGCAGAAAGACTGTAGGGGGTTAGAGAGACCTCTGCAATACTGAGGCTGGGTGAGGCAAGATGGCCGCCCCACTGAGCTATGGGGTCTTAGCTGTTGCAATCCACCTCGCTGAAACAGAAGAGGCTGCCACCTCAGTCTCCAGCTGGGGTGTTGCTCCTTTGGATCTGGGGGCTCTGGAGGTGAGACAGGGCCCAGATCAATTGGTATAATCAATTTGAAGACTGTGGGCCTCAGGCGACCACAGAGATGTACCAAGATGGCTGCCGTATGTCTGCTAAGTCGAGGTTCCACAATCAGGCAGGCAGACTATGACAGAGGCTGTGGCAGGGCCTGGGAAGGGTGGATGGCTAGGGGATGTCTAGAGGAGGTCCGCACCACTGAAGATGGACCATTCTCAACACGCTTCAACGGGACTCAGCGTTAGGAAAGGCCAGGGATTTTAAGGACGGACTAGGCCGCAGCTACCGCAGGAGATCTTGGGACCAGGCTCGGCCCCCGGATGGGACCAGGAAGGTGTGAGGGTGTCCAAAGAGGGCTGGAGGAGATCCTTTGCTTCTCAGAGTGACTGGACCGTCAGGAAAGGCCAGGGATTCCGCGGTCAGATTAGGCCGCACCAGTCCGCGGCTGGCGTGGGAGATCCAGGGGCCCGGCGCGGAGCATGGAGGAACCAGCAGGGATCCCAGTGTAGTCTGGCCACTGACCTGAGGTAGGTAACGTGGTTGTGTATCCCGGGAAGGCCGGAGGCTGTGTAGGCCCAAGATGGCGGCCAGACTGTGGTGGGGGTGTAGGCCTGGGGTCGGATTAAGGCTGATGCCGCTCTGCCCCACAATTGATAGTAGGAACCCGGAATATGCCGGATGCCATACGGGGAGGTCCAGAGGCCCGGGGACCCGGTAAACCAGCGTGGGGGGGTCTGCTGGCCGAGTAGGCCCCAAGATGGCAGCCGGAGCGTAGCGGATGGAGCCAGCGGGGAGCCGGAGAGTGGAGGGATTAGTCCCGCAGGAATCCCGGTGTAAGCCCGACACTGACCTAGGTGATCCCGAGGTGGGGATCGTGGATGTGTATCCCGGGGGAGCCGGAGGCTGCGTAGGTCCAAGACGGTGGCCAGACTGTGGTGGAGGGTGCCGGCTGGGAACCGGATTGTGGCTGATGTCGCTCTGTCTGTGTCCCCAAACTGGTAGTAGGATGCCAAGCGGGATTCAGGATGTTGGTAGTATAGGATCTGTGGCCCAAATTCAGCACGATGGAGGTTGATGCCTTTGGAATGCGATTTAGGCCTGTGGAGCTCAGCTGAAGTGCGTCCTACTCCTATTGCTGTTGGACACACCCCCCCTTCCAGTGAACTTTCAAGTGCAGTGCTCTTGTAGTGCAGAGTGGATTTTCCTTTCGTAAATAACCCCCAGAGTGTATTAGTTCAACCAAAGGAACAGACACCTCTACAGCAACCTGTAGCCCTGTTCTTGAAAGCAGTTTGCAATCAAAGATTTATTGGCCAATTAAATCAATCTGTCAATCTGGGTTTACATGAGAAACATTTGTAGGTCTAATTCCCATTTGCAGAAATGTAGAGGTACAAAGTCCTCCGTAGGGGCATTCTTCAGTTTGTATATAGAGGAAAACAGGCGTTCATAATTAATTCAGTGGTCTGGCATAGAAGCCTGTGTCTGGGATTGACTGTGAGAAATGACACAATTGATATGCTTCCCAAGAGCTGAGTGTGGTCTGTAGCATGTTGCATGCATTCAACTTTTTGAAAGTTTTTAGAAAATTACAGTGACTTAAGATTGAAATGAAAAGGTAAATTTTAATAGGAAATTACAAAATAGCTTGTGTAACAATTTTGCATCTTATATTAACTTTTTTGAACAAAAGCGTTCTCCTTTAATCAGGACCTACAAGTCACAGGATTACATGTGGTGTCTAACCACTCTGTCATGCCCTGCATCACTCCCAATCATAGGGCTGACATGCAGTTTAGCTACGCCCCTGATGTTTCCTCTGTCTATTCGTGAGACACTGCATGCCATCCTGAGACAGCAGAAGCCTAACGTTTGAATGATTTTTAAGAAAGCGATCAACTTTTTATGTTTGTGAGTAATTTCGTAATGGGAGGAAAAATTCAATAAATTATTTTGACAGGATTATGTGTGTTGTTTTGTTTCCTTGCCTTGAGTTTTAGAGATATAAAAAGAAGATGTTTAATGGATCCAACAGAATGGATGTTTAAACAAAAGCACAGTTTGCATATGATTATGTGACAGGCATGTGTTTGTGGTGAGTGCGGTGTCCGAGGGGTTTAAGTCCACTGAGCATAAAGGGTGATTAACCTGTTAAAGGTGGAAGACTGTCAAACAGTCCATTAGTGCTTCTATCAGAGGATCTGTCATACATCCCATCAGTGGATCTGTCAGGACAACCCCTAAGTACCACTATCAGTTGATCTGTCATACAATCCATTGGTGGATCTGTCACACAGCCCTGTTAGTGAATCTGTCAAATAATAAGTAACAAATATCTTATAAATTGACAACTTTGTGTAAAAAAATAAGTTTTCACTGTCAATGTAATGTTAAAAAGACCTGACAATGCCTCATAGACTATACGTTGGGTGTTTGATTTCCAAAATTGGGTCATTTTGTGGGCATTTCTATTGTCCTGGTGTTCCAGGGCCTTCAAAAGTGTGATACATAGTCAGGAAATTAGATGTGTAATTTATGCTCCTAGAACGCCTGAACGTGCTACTTGGATGCTGGTTCTCTGTATGTGGCCAGGCTGTGTAAAAGTCCCACACATGTGGTATCGCCATACTCAGGATGAGTAGAAAAATGTGTTTTTGGGTGTAATTTCCAGTATGTCTATGCCGTGTGTAAGAAAAAACTTGTTATGACAATTTTGTGTAAAAGAATAAATAAAAAAATTATGGGAGAAAATTACAACTTCAAAAAACTCATCTTGCCTTTTACTAAATAGGAGATGTGTAAAATGTAGAGCTAACAGTCATTTACAATGAAAATATACAAATGTATACATAAATAATGATTGATCTGATAAAATCAATTTTGGAACATACTAAGTGAATATATAATGCCGCGTACACACGGTCGTTTTTTGCGATGAAAAAAACCAAAGTTTTTTAAAACGTCATTTAAATTGATCGTGTGTGGGCAAAACGTTGTTTTTTGTTTTAAAAAAAACAACCCAAAAAAAATTCCAACATGCTTGAATTTTTTGTGTCGTTTTTCAAAACGTTGTTTTTTGTTTCACAAAAAGTCACCGTGTGTAGCAAAAACGTTGTTTAAAACGACATTTTTCAACCCGCGCATGCCCAGGAGCTAGTTATGAAGCGAGCTTCAATGGAAAAGAGTGGTGAACGTAACCTCGCTTTTTGTGAAAAAAACAATGGTGTGTATGCAACATCGTCTTTGAAAAGAGACGTTTCAAAAACGTCATTTTTTACTTCAGAGAAAACGTTGTTTTTTTTTCATCACAAAAAATGATCGTGTGTACGCGGCATAAGAGTAGGGATGAGCTTTAAGTTCCAGTCACACTCATGTTCAACTCGAACATTGCCTGTTCGCCTGCTCAGCAAACAGCGAACAATTAGGGGTGTTCGCGGCAAATTCGAAAAGCTGCGGAACACACTGTTAAAGTCTATGGGAGAAATCTAAAGTGCTAACTTTAACCACTTGACCACTGGGCACTTAAACCCCCTTCCTAACCAGACCAATTTTCAGCTTTCAGTGCTCTCACAATTTGAATGACAATTACTCAGTCATACAACATTGTACCCATTTGAAATTTTTGTCCTTTTTTTCACACAAATAGAGCTTTCTTTTGGTGGTATTTGATCACCTCTGGGTTTTTTATTTTTTGCGCTATAAAAGAAAAACGACTGAAAATTCTGTAAAAAAAAAAACTTGTTTCTGTCATATTAGCAGGTTATTTCTCACACACAGCATATGCATACCACAAATTACACCCCAAAACACATTCTGCTATTCCTCCCGAGTATTGCAATACCCCATGTGTGGGACTTTTACACAGCGTGGCCACATACAGAGGCCCAACATGCAGGGAACGCCATCAGGCGTTCTGGAACACCCAGACCAATTCTGACATTTCTCTCCTACATGGAAAAATCATCATTTATTTGCTAGAAAATTACATAGAACCCCAAAACATTATATATGCTTTTTTAGCAAAGACCCTAGAGAATACAATGGCGGCCGTTACAACTTTTTATCTCGCACGGTAATTTCGCAGAAATTTATTGAACGCGTGTTTTTTATAAAAAACTGTTTTGTGCTTAAAACAAAACAAAACAGTAAAGTTAGCCCAATTTTTTTTCATAATGTGAAAGATGAAGTTACGCCGAGTAAATAGATACCCAACATGTCACACTTCAAAATTGCGCACACTCGTGGAATGGTGCCAAACTTCGCTACTTAAAAATCCCCATAGGCGGTATTGCAGAGTATCGCGCAGGGTATTGCAGAGTATTGGGGTATTGCAAAGTATCATCCAGGGTATTGGGGTATTGTCGAGTATTGGGGTATTGCCGAGTATTGGGGTACTGCCGAGTACTGGGGTATTGCCGAGTACTGGGGTATTGCCGAGAATTGGGGTATTGCCGAGTACTGGGGTATTGCCGAGTATTGGGGTATTGCCGAGTACTGGGGTATTGCCGAGTACTGGGGTATTGCCGAGTATTGGGGTATTGCCGAGTACTGGGGTATTGCCGAGTATTGGGGTATTGCCGAGTACTTGGGTATTGCCGAGTACTGGGGTATTGCCGAGTATTGGGGTATTGCCGAGTACTGGGGTATTGCCGAGTATTGGGGTATTGCCGAGTATTGGGGTATTGTTGAGTACTGGGGTATTGTTGAGTACTGGGGTATTGCTGAGTATTGGGGTATTATTGAGTATTGGGGTATTGTTGAGTATTAGGGTATTGTTGAGTACTGGGGTATTGCTGAGTACTGGGTTATTGCTGAGTATTGGGGTATTGTTGGGTACTGGGGTATTGTTGGGTACTGGGGGGATTGTTGGGTACTGGGGGGATTGCTGGGTACTGGGGATTGCAGAGCTGGGATGGATTGAGGGATGGCTGGATCTGTGACTGCATTTGTCACAGATCCAGCCACAGCTCAGCTGCTGACACCCCGCTTCCCCCCCTCTCCTCGCACACTGTACAGAGAGGAGACACAGGAGAGGGAGGAACCGGCGTCATCAGGAGAGGGAGAGGGGGAGGAACCGGCGTGATCGCGCCGACCAGCGGCAATTTACCGTGATCCGTGATGCGCCGGGTCTTCTAGACCCGGCGAGCATGGACACTTTCGCGAGCGCGTCCCAGGGGACGCGCAATCGCAAAAGTGAAGGACGACGTCCCAGGGACATCGTGTCAAGATAACCCCGCCGCGCCGTAGCAGTAAAATGCTTATGGCGCGGTGGGAAAGTGGTTAAAGGCTAATATGCAAGTTATTGTCATAAAAAGTGTTTGGGGACCTGGGTCCTGTCCCAGGGGACATGTATCAATGCAAAAAAAGTTTTAAAAACTAACGTTTTTTTCGGGAGCAGTGAATTTAATAATGCTAAAAGTGAAACAATAAAAGTGTAATATTACTTTAAATTTAGTACCTGGGGGGGGGGGGGGGTGTAAAGTCAGAATGTGAAAAAGCGCATGTTTCCCATTCATAGAACTGTCCCTGCACAAAGTGTCATTTCTGAAAGTAAAAAAGTAATTTAAAACCGGCTTTGCGGCTATAATGAATTGTCGGCTCTGGCAATTCAGAGAGGATTCATTCATTAAAAAAAAAAAGCGTGGGGGTCCCCCCAAATTCCATTAACAGGCCCTTCAGGTCTGATATGGATATTAAGGGGAACCCTGCCGTCAATTTAAAAAAAATGACGTGGGGTTCTCCCCAAATATCCATTCCAGACCCTTCAGGTCTGGTGTGGATTTTAAGGGGAATTCCACCCCAAATTTAAAAAAAATGGCGTGGAGTTCCCCCAAAAATCCACACCAGACCCTTATCCGAGCATGTTAACCTGGCCAGCCGCAGAAAAGAGGGGGGGCAGAGTGTGGCCCCCCTCTCCTGAACCGCACCAGGCCACATGCCCTCAACATGGGGAGGATGTCCCCATATTGATGGAGACAAGGGCCTCATCCCCACAACCCTGGCTGGTGGTTGTGGGGTTCTGCGGGCGAGGGGCTTATCAGAATCTGGAAGACCCCTTTAACAAAGGGGACCCCCGGATCCTGCTCCCCCATGTGAATTGGTAATGGGGTACACTGTACCCCTACCATTTCATGAAGGAAGTGTAAATAGTTAAAAAAAAAACACACAGACACCGTAGAAAATATTCCTTTATTAATTAAAAAAAGGGAAAAAAATCCAGCGGTGGTAATCCACTCTCGATGCGGCTCCCTGCTCCAACATTGTCTTCTATCCAGCGACGGGTGATCTCTCCAGCGATGGGTGATCGGTCCAGTGAGAAGATCCATACATCCAGAGCAGCCCTGCCGTCCTTCTCTCTCTGCTGGACACAACCCAGCGGAATGATGCGGCCGATGCTTTGACCTTTCTTATATAGGGGAGACGAGGCCACCCGCCACATGACCCCACCCCCTCTGACGCAAGGGGGAAGACCGGGGTTTCCCAGTGACGTAGCCTAGGGTGCGTCAGAGGGGGCGGGGTCACGTCATGGGTGGCCCCGCCTCCCCTATATAAGAAATGTCAAAGCTCCTCCGTATTATTCCGCTGGGCTGTGTCCAGCGGAGAGAGAAGGTCGGCGACGCTGCTCTGGATGGATAGTCTTCTCATCGCTGGACTGGAGAGATCACCCGTCACTGGAGAGATTACCCGTCGCTGGATAGAAGACAACGTTGGAGCAGGGAGCCGCATCGCGAGTGGATTACCACCGCTGGATTTTTTTTATTTTATTTTTTTTTATTAATAAAGGAATTTTTCTACGGTGTCTGTGTTTTTTTTTTTAACTATTTACACTTCCTTCATGAAATAGTAGGGGTACAGTGTGGGCAGGATCTGGGGGTCCTCTTTGTTAAAGGGGTTTTACAGATTCTGATAAGCCCCCCGCCCGCAGACCCCCACAACCACCGGCCAGGGTTGTGGGGATGAGGCCCTTGTCCCTATCAACATGGGGACATCCTCCCCATGTTGAGGGCATCCCCCCCTCTTTTCTGTGGCCGGCCAGGTTAACGTGCTCGGATAAGGGGTCTGGTGTTGATTTTTTGAGGGAACTCCACGCCATTTTTTATTTTAATTTGGGGTGGAGTTCCCCTTAAAATCCACACCTGTCTGTCTGTCTGTCTGTGCTATGTGACACTCGCTTTGCGCCGCTGGCGTTACTGACATGCAACGTCATCATTCTTGGGGGTCTCCCTTATGTCTGACGTGATGTTGAGAGTGATGCATGGCCAGATCTAGGGAGGTGTTGGGTTGGGCTATAGCCACCGGTAGTGGTCATATGAAAAAATCCTGACATGCTGGTTATACTGAAGTCAATTAATAGATTAACTTCAGTACAATCAAACTGTCCATACTGTAGCTAGATTGGAATGTGTCTTATTTCTGCTGAATCATCCAAATTTCTATCCATCTGTGATCTGCTTTAAAAGTGTCCCCTTACTTCTATCTTTCATGTTTGTTGCCTATACTTTAAAGGGGTTGTAAAGGTAAACAATATTTTCCCTAAATAGCTTCCTTCCATAAATAGTCCTCCTTTACTTACCTCGTCCTTCCATTTTGCTTTTAAAAGTCCTTATTTCTTCTGAGAAATCCTCACTTCCTGTTTTTCTGCCTGTAACTCCACACAGGAATGTGAGGCTTTCTCCCTGGCGTAGAGTGTCATGCTCGCCCCCTCCCCTCCTAAAAATAGCGCCTAAATTCCACCTGAAAAACTCCTGCCCTGCAGTCTTAGTGTGAAAGCCCGAGTGCTTTCACACTGAGGCGATGTGCTGGCGGGACCGCTCCAAAAGTACTGCTAGCAGCAGCGGTGAGAGGAGCAGGGTGTTTATCGCTCCTCCACCGCTCCTTCCCATTAAAAACAATGGGACATCTGCAGAGGCACATTGCCAGCGATATTATTAACCCCTTTTTGGCCAAAAGCGAGGGTTAAAACGGCACCACTAGCAGTAAAATACTGCCGCAATTCCTCTGCAATTCCGACAGTATAGCGCCGCTAAAAATAGCGGCGCTATACCGCCACTGCACCTCCCGCCCCAGTGTGAAAGGGGCCTTATGTGTATCTGTGAGACTGCCACTTGTGACATAGTAAGTCATAGTAAGTCATATTTTGTGAGTACAAAGACTGTTGTATATGTGTGCAAAGTATACAGTGACTAGGCACAGATTCTAATTAATTATTCCCCTTTAAGCTCCTCCCAATGTTAGGCAAAATCTCTGGTTCACTTACTACTGACTCCTGAATTATACCTCATCTACTATTGACCTTTGAACGCTGTCTCACTTACTACTGACCCCTGTCCCTGTACACTGCCATACAAACGGCTGACCCTATCCCCTGTCCTTCTGACTACCCTACTGACCTACTGACCTCCCATCCTCCGCTTCCCTGACATTTTTTACTGCACCTTCACATTAGACAGGCTGAATCTGGCCCTGTTGTGATGTACTGTAAAAAAAAAAATATATTTCTAATGAATTACAATGTGTTATTATGTTGTGGAGATCCTAACTGATCCCTTTATTATCTTACTGAATAGGAAAGGATGTGTTTTATTTTTATTTCATTTTTATTTTACAGTGTTGACTGTAATTATTATGAATATTTTAATCTTAATTTTCATATTTCCTTTTGATAGATACAAGTCATTCTTTAGGATCCTTTTGTTCATAATAAATATGTACATGTGAGCACTTTATTATTAAGGGCCCTTTCACACGGTGCGGACCGTTTTTCGGTCCGCTCCGTGTGTGACGGTCGGCTCAGTGGGGGGTCCCGCTCAGCTGTCTACGGACAGGGCGGTCCCCGCACACTGTGCAGGGACCACCCTGTCTCTCCTCCGCTATCCCCTATGGGGAATCGGATGGAAATGGACCGTCTGTCCGTTTGCATCCGATCCGATCCACCGGACGGAAGAAAAATAGGGTTTTCTTCCGTCCGCAAAACGGATTCAGACGGACGCGGATCGTAGGCGGATGTTAGCAGATGCATCATCCGGCCCTAAAGTGTCTTCACACCTTCACATTTTAAAATATTGGTTTACAGTTTATTGCTTGTCCTGCCATAACATATAAAAAATGTGGTACTTTTTTTTTTCAGCTTACTTCAATGTTTTTCAATAAGGCTTTTATATCTGCCCAGGGTGGTTTTTGCTCCCGTGGGTACAACACAAATCTGCTCTGTAGAAATATTTTTATTTGGGGAACAGATTGCACCAGAAATTAGTAGAATTCAAGGACACACTTTATAAATGTTTCTTACATGGCAGAAAGAACATTGTTATTAGAAAAGAACAGGCAGATGAAAGGGCTGTTGAACCTAAACTACAGTACAAGCTGGTTTACATAAAAAAAATAAAAAAAATAACATAATTTACTAATAAATATATGCTTTATGAGTGTAACAAAATAAAACATATTTGGAAAAGTTAGCCAGAGATGATTTTTTTTTATTATTATTTTTTATTAATATTCAGTCAGCAGACTGAGAAAAGAAAAAGATATACAGATTCCTCCATCTATACAACCAAAGTTTATGGAGGAATCCTCCCATAGGGGCGTTGTATTCTGACAGTGAGCCGCTCTGCTGTCAGAATACACTGATCAGTGGGTGATTGACAAACGTTTTTCAACAATTCTGTTTGACAGAAGTTGAACTAGCGATTGACCCCTGTCAAACAGGAATGGCTACACATGGATTCAAATGTAGTTGTTCCCTGCTGAACTAGTCTCATTCTGATTCATTTGTTGCTAGCTTAAAGCGATGTTCCAGCTGAAAAAAACATTTTCTTAAAAGTCAGCAGCTACAAACACTGTAGCTGCTGACTTTTAATAAGGACACTTACCTGTCCAGAGAGCTCGCGATGTCAGCGCCCAGAGGCCGATCAGTCCATGGGTGTCGGCGCCGGCATTCTATCTAAGGGAAACAGGCAGTGGAGCCTTGCGGCTTCACTGCCCTTTCCTACTAAGCATGTGAGAGTCGCGCGGCGCTTTCATTGCGAGTTTGGGGCAATTTGAAAGACATCTGTGTGGGTTAATGCACAGGTGTGTATTGAAATTTCCTTGAAGTCACCAAAAGTAGTGCAGGAACTACTTTTGAAAATCGGCACAGCACTGCAAAGATTGGGACAGTGCCATTAGGCTGTGATTTGCCATGCAATTTGAAATGTCAAATCGCGCTGATATAAACATTGGCTTATTGTCAAAGCTTAATTGAGCAAGCTGAAGTTAAAAACTGATTAGTACTGTGCACAGCTGCACCAGATTCTTTGTGCACCCGTTTTAGTAAATCCTCCCTGCCCCAATGTGCCCAGTAGATCAAAGAAATGTAAACACTGTGTCCAATAAATCAAATCAATGTTTCCATTTAAAACAACACAGAGTCCCACAATAGTGAATCTTGTTGTGCTGATTCACTCCAAAATGAATGTGCTCTAAACAGATCGTGTGATTGCCCAGTGCTACCCATCACCACCAAATGGACATACACTCACCGACTCTCTTAAGTAAGGCAATCAGCCTTGCGCTATCTCCTCTTCTCTCCTCTCCTCTCCATCTTCCAACAGTTCCAGATGACGTGACTCAGTAGAGAATTAAAGTGCCACATAGTGTAATCCCTAAAGACTTTCAATATTAACTAAAACACATATCTACCAATATTAAAATCATATACAGGCTCATTTGACAGGCATGTATTGCAGTGAAGACAGACTGGTAATGTTAGGATCCAAGCCCTTAACAGAAGCGGCTGTACTGTGGCTATCCTCAGATTCTGGCTTCTCTGGCTTTCCACTACACTTGTAGTGTACTTGAAGTGCAAAGTTGATTGTCCTATCATAAATAGCCCCCACTGTGTGTTTTGTTGCTTTTGCAAACTCCATGTAGGGAAAGACACACATTTTAAGCATGTGATCACAAAGGAAATTTAATGTGTGGGTCCCAATTTGTGTGCTCCTTCAAATTTTGGCTTTGCAATTACAAAAAAAAAACATTAAGAAAAATCAAACCATTACTTAGTAGACATGTGCACACTGAAATATTTTGTTTCGGATTTTCGTTTTTTGTCCGAAAAATAAGTGTATTCAGTTACTCCCGAAATTAATTTTTATTTATTTTGTTATCCGAACGAATTACGGTTGAATCTGTCATTGAATGCTTATGGTGTCTGGCTGTCTGTCGAATGTTCAAAGAAGATTCGACAGAGCAGCGAAACTGTATGACGCTGCAATCATACTTTTCCGGTAGAATGTTCCGCCTACAAGCTATAGTAGAATTGTAATGTTGTATGACTAGTAATAATTATATTTAATAATTATTATAACTAGTCAACCAACATTAGAATTTTTCTATAGCCTATGGGCTGAGCATTTGACCGGAAATGTACGATTGCAGCGTCGTGCGGTTTAGCTGCTCCGTCGAATCTTCTTAGAACTATCAACAGACACCATAAGCCTTCAATGACAGATTCAATGTTTTTCGATGCTTTGTCGAATGTTCGCCATTCATGTTGAATTGTCAAGTTAGTTCTAGCTAATTTACAATCAGCCAATAACATTCATTATTAACATCATCATTATTTTTATTTTACTTCCCCCACCCAATTCCAACAGCGATCTTTTCTCTCTATACAGTAATGTTGAATCTTTTCTCTCTATAATGTCAAATCTTTTCTCTCTATAATGTCAAATCGTTTCTCTCTATAATGTCAAATCTTTTCTCTCTATAATGAAAAAATATTTTCTATGTAGAATAATTTTGGACTAATAGAGTTAAGGTTAGGCACAACCTGGATGAGGCCACGGCTGACTTCCTGAGTCAGGCAACATCAGCCATCAGAACAGCACCCAATTGCGCTAAAGTGTTTGGCTGTTTCAGCTAATAAGCTCCGGGTGGTGGAGCAAAGGGAGCTATGCGAGGTTAATTGTTAATTGTCCAGCTCCTCAGCAAGGCGAGGAAACATGAGCTAACACCAAAAACGCATGTGTGTGATTTTGAGTACACACCTCCACCACCTCCACAACAAGCCTACCAAACCCAGCAACCCTATCCACCTCAGCAACCCTATCCACCTCAGCAACCCTACCAACCTCAGCAACCCTACCAACCTCAGCAACCCTACCAACCTCAGCAACCCTACCCACCTCAGCAACTCTACCAACCTCAGCAACCCCACCCCAGCAGCATGGTGGTCAGTGGTAAATTCAGCCCCAGGGTCCCCAACAAGGCAACTGGTCTGGGGATTTTGGGGGCTAATAATTTATATATTTTATTTCTTTCTTGGTTATACTTTAATTCCTTTTCTGTGTATCATTTGCTCTTTTTGCTTTAGTTTGTTCATTTTGATGACAGAGAATATGTCTACTAATTATTTATTTTTATTTTTGTTCTGAATGCACAAGAAGCAAAATGGCCTCAGCTGATGTGGAAATAAGTATGGAGAGCAAAGGGCGTGGTTCGGTCTGGTCTGTCAAAAATCACAGCTTGTTGTAGTACCACAGTCTGGGGACATATAAGTCATCTTATGCTGCTCCCGATCTTTCCCGAGTCCAGGACCTTCTTGTGCTCCCTATTGTATGTACACCTCAGGTTCCCAATTTTGCTCTTCACATAATTGATGTCTGCCCTGGGGTACAGAGAATTCACCAATTCCACCAGTTGATCCATTGCTGTCTTCCTCTTGATGTTTATACGCCCTTCTTGTGCTTACTATTCAAAAGAAATAATACTGAGAAATAAATTCTCAGTGATTGTGCGATTCACATAGCAATACAGATTTCTTGTTAGCTGATTGTTGACACTGAAAACTATGCAAATTGTTTGTTGGTGTCATACAAAATTTGCTGTCCAAGCCCTTAGAATTATTAAAACAGTGAACAAATGTCCTGCCCATGGGCGTTCGCAGGTAGGGGCAAGGGGGACAAGTGCCCCCCCCCCCCAAATCAGGGATCGGCAAGGTGTCCGTCATAGGCATGCGCATGAGTTGTAGCCAGGCACGCACACCCAAATCACAAGAGTGCAGAGTGCAGAGGGTCAGCGGGTTCCGGGCACTGGAATTCTCTACATGTAGCAGCAAACAGCACAAGAAGGAAGATTGCACTGTGGGTGGCAGCCGGCAGGACTTTTCATCGTCCGGTGTTAAGACAGCGCTGGCCTCTAGCATCGGGAGTCAGCACACACAAAACCCTTCCTGCTCTCATAGCTCTGCATTATACAACAGAAGGGGGCAGGGCAGGTTATCCACAGCTGATCACGCCTGCAGCGTCCATCAACAGAAGCCTGTGCCAGGAGCAGAGCTGTATCCTGGCCTAGGCCAACAAGGCCCAGGCCTAGGGCAGCACTTTGCAGGGGGGCAGCATGAAAAGAGTCCCTGCTGGCTTGCGCTACACTGTTAGGAAAAATAGTCTAGCGCTGCTTCTGGTATGTGGGCGGCCGGCATTCTGCAACTGTGGGGGGGGGGCACTTCCAATTTTGACTGTTTTATCATCCTGGACCACAAACCTTCCTCACTGTGCTATATGTTTCTGCTGCACCATCTACTTAAAGTAGAACACTTTGTTTTTCATTTTGAGTAAGGGAGGGTTATATCCCCTGTCAGTTTATTTTTTACCATCCCTGTCCCATTGCGAAGATTTCCCTTCACTTCCTGTAAGAGGAAATCTAAGAAAATTAAGGGAATCCATTGCCCCCCCAGGCCCTCAGAACTAGTGTCCTCACTCAAACATTTCAGGGCGGGTCTTAAACAACACAGGGTGTGGCCATGACAGGAAGGGGTGTGTCATATTTAAATTAGGGGGTGCACGAGTTTAGTCAGGCCTAGGGCAGCACAAAACCTAAATACACCTCTGGCCAGGAGCCTGACCTTTCACTGTGAGTTAGACGATTTCTTCTTAGGGGGAAGAGAGCTCTGTGGGGGGTTTGGGTATACATACTGGCATAGCACATACCTGAAATCTGCACCCTGTACATAGCACATGCCTAGAATATGCACCCTGTACATAGCACACACCTAGAATATCCACCCTATACATAGCACATGCCTGGAATAAAGTCTACCGTTTCCCCTTTAAAAATAAGTACTTGCGAGTCACAGCTAAGCCCCTTCCCTTCATGGCAGTGTCAAAATGGGGTGGAGCATGGGTCACCTTAAAGTGATGCCCCCCTGCAAAAAGTTCTGTGGACACCAACGGGTCTTTGGTGCAATCAAGAATAAAGGATTACACAGCAGCAGGGAGTAATTAAAAAGCTCCCTGTCCTCATCTGCTGCTTTTCTCCCTCCTGCAGGTCAAATCTATCTCCCAGAAAATTTGAGACAGGGAATCTCTCCTGTTACATTTAATGTGGTTGTAAAAGTTCATGTATTTTCACCTTAATGCATCTTATGCATTATGATGAAAAAACATCTTACAATTACCGGCCCCTCTGCCCCCCTATTTTACTTACCTGAGCCCTGGAAAGTCCTGTGTCGTGAACGCGCTCTTCCTTTGCTCTGTCTTCTCGGCTCTTCATTGGATAGATTGATAGCAGCGCAGCCATTGGCTCACGCTGCTGTCAATCAACTCCAATGACGCAAGGGTCGGGGAGCGGGGCCGAGTCCTGTCGTCGGCGCCTATAGACGCCGAATACAGGGCTCCGGAGCACGCCCGCAAGGTAACCCCATTGGGAGAGCACTTCCCAATGGGGTTATCAGAAGCGGGGAGGAGCTGAGACAGCTGCCGTGGGACCCCAGAGGACGCCGTTCTGGGCCACTCTGTGCAAAACGAGCTGCACAGTGAAGGTAAGTATGACAAAAAAAAATAATATTCAAAGCTTTAGTATCACTTTAACCACTTGCCCACCGCGCTGTAGACATTTTACTGCTACAGCGTGGTGGAGTTATCTTGGGACGGCATCCCTGGGACGTCGTCGTGCACTTCCGCGATTGCGCGTCCCCTGGCATGCGCTCGTGGAAGTGTCCGTGCTCGCCGGGTCTAGAAGACCCGGCGCATCACGGATCACAGTAAATTGCCGCTGATAGCGGCCGTTTACCACGTGATCGCACCATCAAATGACGGCGCGATCACTTGTAAACAAACCAGCGTCATTTGATGACGCCGGTTCCTCCCTCTCCTCTCTGTACCGCTCAGTACAGTGTGAGAGGAGAGGGGGGGAGCGGGTGGCAGCAGCAGCGCTGTGGCTGGATCTGTGACAAATGCAGTCACAGATCCATCCATCCCAGCTCAGCCATCCCTGCCCCAGTACTCTGCAATACCCCAATACCCTGCACAATACTCTTCAATACTCCAATACTCTGCAATACCCCAATACTCTGCAATACCCTGCGCAATACTCTGCAATACCCTGCGCGATACTCTGCAATACCTCAATACCCTGCGCGATACTCTGCAATACCCCAATACCTTGCGCGATACTCTGCAATACCCCAATACTCTGCAATACCCATTTTTTAAAGCACCCCTGTCCCCGTATGCTCGCATGCAGAAGCGAACGCATACGTAAGTCCCGCCCACATATGAAAACGGTGTTCAAGCTATACATGTGAGGTATCTCTGCGAACGTTAGAGCGAGAGCAATCATTTTGGCCCTAGACCTCCTCCGTAACTAAAAACATGTAACCAATAAAAGTACTTAACCACTTGTCATCTGCCCGCCGTCAATTGACGGCGGGCAGACGACTCCATTGTTCTGACATCACGTCATATGACGTGATGTCCCTTTAAAGCCGCGGGCGGGCGCGGGCGCGCGCGCGTCGCCGACGGCGCGCGCGCAGCGCGCACCCGCCGCTCCGCGGGGATCCCGTGCGAGTGCCCGGCGGCAACGATCGCCGCCGGGCACACGCGATTGCTCTGTAAGTGAGCTGGGACGTGCAGCTCTGTATGTAAACACAGAGCTGCACGTCCTGTCAGGGAGAGAGGAGATCGATTGTGTCCCTTGTACATAGGGACACAATCGGTCACCTCCCCCAGTCACCCCCCCCCTCCCCCTCCAGTTAGAACACTCATAGGACACACATTTAACCCCTTCCCCGCCCCCTAGTGGTTAACCCCTTCACTGCCAGTCACATTTATACAGTAATCAATGCATATTTATAGCATTTTTCACTGTATAAATGTAAATGGTCCCAAAAATTTCAGAAAAGTGTCCGAAATGTCCGCCATAACGTCGCAGTCCCAATAAAAAAATCGCAGATCGCCGCCATTAATAGTAAAAAAAAAAAAAAAAAAAAATGCCATAAACTATCCCCTATTTTGTAAACGCTATAAATTTTGCGCAAACCAATCGATAAACGCTTATTGCATTTTTTTTTTACCAAAAATATGTAGAAGAATACGTATCGGCCTAAACTGAGGGAAAAAAAAAAATTTTATATATTTTTTGGGGTTATTTATTATAGCAAAAAGGAAAAAATATTGCATTTTTTTTAAAATTGACGCTCTATTTTTGTTTATAGCGCAAAAAATAAAAACCGCAGAGGTGATCAAATACCACCAAAAGAAAGCTCTATTTGTGGGGAAAAAAGGACGCCAATTTTGTTTGGGAGCCACGTCGCACGACCGCGCAATTGTCAGTTAAAGCGACGCAGTGCCGGAAGCTTATATTTTGTCTGGGCAGGAAGGGGGTCTAGGTGCACAGTAGGTAAGTGGTTAAAGCATCGCCTATGGGGATTTTTAAGTAGCAAAGTTTGGTGCCATTTCATGAGTGTGCGCAATTTTGAAGTGTGACATGTTGAGTATCTATTTACTCGGCGTAACTTCATCTTTCACATTATAAAAAAAAAAAATTGGGCTAACTTTCCTGTTTTGTTTTTTTTTAAGAACAAAACTGTTTTTTTTAAAACACACGTTCAAAAAATGTCTGCGAAAATACCATGCAAGATAAAAAGTTGTAACGGCCGCCATTGTATTCTCTAGGGTCTTTGCTAAAAAAGCATATATAATGTTTTGGGGTTCTATGTAATTATCTAGCAAATAAATGATGATTTTTCCATGTAGGAGAGGAATGTCAGAATTGGTCTGGGTGTTCCAGAACGCCTGATGGCGTTCCCTGCATGTTAGGCCTCTGTATGTGGCCACACTGTGTAAAAGTCTCACACATGTGGTATCGCCATACTCGGGAGGAATAGCAGAATGTGTGTTTGGGGTGTAATTTGTGGTATGCATATGCTGTGTGTGAGAAATATCCTGCTAATATGACAGAAACAAGATATATATTTTTTTTTTACAGAGTTTTCAGTCGTTTTTCTTTTATAGCGCAAAAAATAAAAAACCCAGAGGTGATCAAATACCACCAAAAGAAAGCTCTATTTGTGTGAAAAAAAGGACAACAATTTCAAATGGGTACAATGTTGTATGACTGAGTAATTGTCATTCAAATTGTGAGAGCACCGAAAGCTGAAAATTGGTCTGGTCAGGAAGAGGGTTTAAGTGCCCAGTGGTCAAGTGGTTAAGGGAACTTCCATCATTCAATCATGTGGAAAAAATTTGTTTTTCTTTACCTTCCAAGTGATTGTGCATCCTTTGCAAAGTAAAATTGCATCACATTTTCTTTCTGCTGGGGAAAATTCATCCTTACCAAGTGCACAGCTTTTAGTAAATAACCAGCCCCCCCCCCTTCAATAATCTACAAACAAACTATGCCCTAGCATATTATACTTCTAATACATTTAGCTATTTCCTTTTTGTGTTTCCCTCTGTGTATTTTCAGTTTGCATACCTGATAAATAAGTACAGAAATGGTTGCATTAATTCAAATATGCATTTTTGAACAAGGCAGAACCAGCAATGCCATAGTGTGCTTATTTTCTGTGAAATGTTTTATTTATATTTTTAAATGCTTTGGGTTACATTTAAATACAAGTGCATCTCAAATTGGATTGTTTTTCTGTCGCCACATAACAAAAAAAAAATAACATGTTTTTTTATAATGCATTTTCTGTAATTGTGTTTTAATAATGTTTTAAACATTGTTTTTTTTTAATGGAAGATAAAAGATCACAAAAGCTTAGGTGCATATTCCTGCTTACTGAGGAAAAAAAATACAGACATTTCGTTTCTTGCATTTATAACAACACAATACTTAACGCTCTCTGCAGGTTCACAATGAGGCTTCATGGTACAGTGAACAAATTAAGTTCAAATTTGACAATTTCCCGTGACATGCTGTGACCAAAGGCCAATGTTGCTTCAAACAACATTTGGAGGACTGAGGTTGGTATTTGTCTTTGCTGCCCAGCCACCTCAAATCCCTGTGTTCTCTAATTATGTCATGACATATTGGGACACATTATGCCACAAGATATAAAGGGAAAGCTGGATTTTATCAATCCTATATCTTTGTATTATTTGAATTAAAAAGTATTCCATGCTGATTACATCTGTTCCCCCAAAACACTTGTTATTCCCATTTGTAACATTAAGGAAAACAAATTGTTTTGACCACAGTCAATGCTGTGGCATCAATTATCTGCTAGGAGTTATAAGCAAGTAAAAGTCCGGAGGTAATGCATTTTATGTTGTGTATTTGAAGCTTTATTGGCACAGTTTAATTTTGTTAAGATTCCAGATAGAAAATAGAAGCTTTACAACCCAACCAAGCTTTTATTTTGCAATGAATGCACATTGTTGTTAATAAAATGACAGAAGTGTTTAAAAAAGGAAATACAGATCAGTTTTCCTTTTTATCTTTGTTGTGCAAAATAAACTCTTACAATTACTAAGTTCTGTGTGGCTATTGTGTTTCAGTAAAATGTTATACAGGCCCTATTAACAAGAAAGTTAGTTCTTATGGTGCTGCTGGTGACTGAAGTTTCTACACAGCCTCTATTTCTAAACTCAATATCACTTCCTAAATTCTCTTCTGTTGCCTCTTGGTGAGGCATTGGGGAGCAGGCTATACATTGTAGGACTGCCTTCATTATACTACCTATTGTCGGTACTGGCAGCTTGATGGTATCACATACCTGGTTGCAGAGCCTGATACAATGAGGAAGGCCACTCTTACACCTCTGACTCGGGCCCCTGATAGTTTAGACAGGAGGCACAGGAGTACAGACTGGCACGAGTACCTGTAAGTCTTGCTAGCAGCAGGGCAGATATCCACGCTGGATAGGTGGAGTCATTAGACGGCTCCAGTAAGCAAGCAAGCAGATGGGCAGCTGGTCCTTGTGACAGCAGGCAGAGTAGCAGAGTCAAGCAGGCTGGGTTAATACACAGACAGGATTCAACAGGTACAGGGCACAGGCAGAAGTGTGGTCAGGAAACAAGGTGGGTCTGTAACCGATCAGTAAAGCAGAAGCTAATGGAGCAGGCAGCAGTGGAGGTCAGGGGACAAGCTGAGATCTGTGCAGACGGAGTTCAGAGAGTGGTCAAGACAAGCTAGTCCAACTAGAATCAGGATAAAGAATTAGAGAGTCACAGGATACACAGGAGGCTGAAGACGAAGCAACAATGATCCTGAGCACTAGCCAAGTCAAAATAGCCTGTTTGGCGCCAACATGCATATACATTAGCCAGTGTCCAATTCCTGCGAGCACGGAAGGGTACATGTATTAGCCGGTGCACAGAAATCTGTCCAGAGGAGTCATATTGCCAAACCTTTCCTTACAGAAGGAGAGTGAGTCTACAATATTTGCGCCTGTATGATTGTTTAACCACTTCTGAGTAAATGTTTGTTGTGAATTTATGAAGAATTAATACATTTTATAATCTACTGGCAGAGATGTTAAAATGCAAGTAGGCCTCAAAACAGATGAACTATGATTTTGCAACAATTTAACTCTTCCCCTTTTAGAACCAGTTAAAGCAAGATTAGTGGACTGAAGGTCAATGTGACTTCACATGTTTTCCAAGTGTTCAGTGGATTAGCCGTTTTTAACTTTTACATCCCTGTGTTTAGACGGATATTTACTGGAACAATGATGGCTTTCTCAGGGGCGGATCCAGAGTCTAATCTCTGGAGGGGCACTGCCAAAATATTTGCGGGCGATTTGTAGGGTGGGAAGCCAGATGGAGTGGAGGACTGGGTGGGAGCAGCCAGGTGGACGAGAAGACAGGATGGATGCAGCCAGGTGAAGGGGAGGACTGGGTGGGAGCAGCCAGGTGGAGAGGAGGAGGACTGGGTGGGAGCAGCCAGGTGGAGAGGAGGAGGACTGGGTGGGAGCAGCCAGGTGGAGAGGAGGAGGACTGGGTGGGAGCAGCTAGGTGGAGAGGAGGAGGACTGGGTGGGAGCAGCCAGGTGGAGAGGAGAGGACTGGGTGGGAGCAGCCAGGTGAAGAGGAGGACTGGGTGGGAGCAGCCAGGTACAGAGGAGGACTGGGTGGAACAGCCAGGTGGAGAGGAGGACAAGGTGGGAGGAGGACTGGGTTGGAGAAGCCAGGTGAAGAGATGGACTGGGTGGGAGCAGCAAAGTGGAGAGGAGGATTGGGTGGGAGCAGCCAGGTGGAGAGGAGGACTGGGTGGGAGCAGCCAGGTGGAGAGGAGGACTGGGTGGGAGCAGCCAAGTGGAGAGGAGGACTGGGTGGGAGCAGCCAGGTGGTGAGGAGGACTGGGTAGGAGCAGCCAGGTGGAGAGGAGGACTTGGAGGGAGCAGCCAGGTGGAGAGGAGGACTGGGTGGGAGCAGCCAGGTGGAGAGGAGGACTGGGTGGGAGCAGCCAGGTGGAGAGGAGGACTGGGTGGGAGCAGCCAGGTGGAGAGGAGGACTAGGTGTGAGCAGTCAGGTGGAGAGGGGGACTGAGTGGGAGCAGCCAGGTGGAGAGGAGGACAGGGTAGGAGCAGCCAGGTGGAGAGGAGGACTGGGTGGGAATAGCCAGGTGGAGAGGAGGACTGGGTGGAAGCAGCCAGGTGGAGAGGAGGACTGGGTGGGAGCAGATATGTGGAGGGGAGGTAAGTTTTTTTTTCTATAAAAGTTTTATTTAATCAAAGTACAGCATACAATAAGTGACATGGTAATTATCACATAACAGAAAGTGACAAAAGGATACGAACAGGGTTCAAACAAGGTACACTGCATGATACAACATAAACATATTAGTTGAAGTTTCCAGACCAGAACCAAGGTACATAGAGTGTAATGAAGCGGTAAACAGCCGAGGTTCATGTTTCCAGTTTTCCCCTCCCCCACACACCCCCCCAGACCGATGCGAAGGGGGGAAAGTGGTGTAAGGCACCGTTCATGGTCAATAAGTAAGGTGCAATGTATCATAGCAGGCTAAGGGTCACACGTCCAGAGGGAAGAAAGAAAGGAGAGAGAAAAGAAGAGAAGATAAAGGGAAAAGAAGGAAGGAAAAAGTCCAAGGAAAGGAAGAAGTTAGAGAGAGAGAGAAGAGTGGGAGAAAGATATAAGGTAAGGGGGCAGAGAGAGGGGGGAAGAGAAGGGGCAGGGAGGAATGGGAGAAGGGGGATAGAACGAGGGAACACAATGGGGGGGGAGATAGAGTGTACAAGAGTGGATCCGCTCCCGACCCCCTCACCGAGCCCCCCCACAATGTACACGGAGGGATGCCCGTTACCTCAGGTGACTTAAGAAACATACTGACGGTAGCGAACAGGAGTAACAAAGTGGTTCCAACAGGCCCAAGTGAAGGAAAATTGGTGCATTCTGTCCTGTGAAATGTGGATCAATTCCTCCATTTCTTATTATTGAGGAGATCTGCCATTCTCTGACTGTCGGGACAGTAGTGGAGCGCCAATGTCTAGGAATGCAGATTCTGGCAGCATTGACCATGTGCATGGCCAGGGACTTGAAGTAGTCTTTTTTTGGGAGTGACGTATGATGGAGGAGGAACTGTGAAGGACTGTAGTCTAGGGTGAAAGTCGTGATATGTGAAATGAGATTGCGCACCTTCCTCCAAAAGGGCTGGAGGGCCCCACAATCCCACCACACATGGAGCATAGTTCCCACTTTCGTGCCACATCTCCAGCAAGTATTGGGAATGTTAGGAGAAAATGTGTGCAGGTGCGCCGGGGTCCTTTACCATTTAGTGATTACTTTGTAGCCATTTTCTTGAATGGCCACATTCGAAGAGCCCTTGTGAGCGTATTCATAGATAGTGATCCAATCCTCCCCTGTCAGAGACGTCTGAAGATCTCTATTCCATGAGGTTTGTGCCGGGGTGGGAATCTGTGGAGAGCCGTCTACCAGGATGGTGTATAAAAGTGAAATCAAATGCCTTTGTGGCGATTTACGATGGCACAGGGATTCAAAGGGCGTAAGTTGCCGGGACCAGAGCGATTGGTCAGCTGTGGTCGTGAGGAAGTGCCGAATCTGCCTGTAGGTCCAAAATGATAGAGAGGACGTCTTAGTAATGGATTTCACAGCTTCAAAGGTCAGAAGCCGACCAGCAGAGTAGAACTGAAGGGCCAACATGTCCCCAAAGGGCCATTCCTGGCTCAAGAAAATCCATTGACAAGCCTGGTTGGAAGTCCGTGTTCCCCCGTAAGGACGTTAAGGGGTTCGGGTGAGGGGACAGGGGCCCTAGTACCGAGGCCTTCTTGAATGCTAGGAGTGAGGGGTAAATGAGTGGATGGGCCAGTAAAGTTTGTGGCCAGTTTTTTGAGGGCAACCAAGGAATCAGATGAAGAGGACCCGAAGAAAGGCTTTTCACAAGAAGGACCCAGAGCTTTGTAGAAGCATGTATGTTCCAGTCTGCGATCCTCGTGAGGTGGCAAGCGCTATGATACTTTTGAAGATCCGGGAGCCCAATGCCACCACCAGATTTGGGTGAGGTGAGTCAGGAGTACTTTATGCGAGGTTGAGAGCCCCTCCAGAGAAAAGCGGAACAGGCCTTCCTAAACGATGTAAAGAAGCCAGGAGGCAAGGAAATAGGTACTGATTGCATGAGAGTAAGCGGGGTAGGATTATCATTTTGACCAGGGCCAACCGGCCAAACCAGGAGACATTCAGGCCCATCCAATCTTTGAGGCTTTTCTGTGCCTGAAGAAGGGCAGGGTGGACATTTTTTGAATATAGGTCTGCTAGGTTGGAGGGGATGCGAATACCCAGATAAGTTAGTGAGTCTTGCGTCCACCGAAAGGGGAAAAACTCCTGGCAGTGTGTCACGGACCAACAAGCATTCCTGGGGGGGAAGGCACACGAAACGCACACGCACGCAAGTTCAACGCTTGAGATTTTGCAACAACGCTGTGGTTTATTTTCACCACGCATAGGTTCGAAAGGGTGGGACCAAAGTGGTCTAGGTCTTTAAGGAGATTGGGCAAGGAGACCCTGGGATCTTCAGCCGCAAAGAGAGGAGTACGTCGTCGTCAAAGGCGGTGACTTTGTATTCCTGTTGACTACCCCCTACACAAATTCCCAGGATGTCCGGATTGTCCCTCGGCTTAACCTATTAAGGAGGGGCTCCAGGGTGAGGATATATATATCAGAACCTTCGGTGATAAGGGGCATCCCTGCTCCCCCGCGAGTGCCATTGCTGATGCCCCTGGGAAGGCGTCCGACAGGTGGCCATTGACTTTCACCGCGGCCCGAGGGACTACGCTGGCGTACAGGGCTATCCTCAAATCACTCAGTGCGACAACCCTTGCATACGGGTCCCCAGTCCTAAGGCTATGAGTACCTCCAGGGGGCGCTGCATGTAGGGAAGCCCTCCCAGGCCACTCTGTCAAATGCCTTTTCAGCGTCAAGTGAGAGAAAGAAGCCATGCGCTTTGGAAGTCGTGAGCCAGTGGTGTAGGCTCAGGGTTATTCACAGCGGCGGCCTTCCGATGGTGTTGTCCCTGGCCTCCCATTCCAGGCCTCAGGGACAAATCCCACCTGGTCTCGAGAGACGAATTTTTTCCGGGAACTAAGGGGGCTATCACTTTGCCTAATAATCCTGCAAGGACAAAAAAACCCTTTCAACACTTTGCATATATTTTTATGTCCACATTTAAAAATGATATCGGTCGGTAATTAGCCACCGAGGAGGGGATCCTTAGGGATCACCGCAATGTGAGCGGCCAGCATGGTGCCAGGTTTGTTTCGGGGATCAGAGAGGGCATTGAATATGGCCAGGAGCCTAGTGGCGAGCGTGTCATTAAAGAATATGTAATACTGGAGGGAAAAGCCATCCGGGCCCGGGGCCTTCCCCGCCTTCATCTGTTTAATTGCCAGATCTACCTCCGACGCCCCTCCTCTTCAGTATACCAATAGGGCCGTTGGTATGGTTCTGCCCTAAATCCAAAGATTGCCGACAGGCGAATTGTTTCTAGGGGAGCCGGAATTGGCTTGGGGCTGTACCATGCAAGGAAGTCCTTAATTTGTCTGGACCGCATGTCAGCTTTGGACTGGGGAAAGTCACGGGGACAGAGGTTGTATAGTTTGGAGCAGAGGTCTCCAAACTATGGCCCTTCAGTTGTTCTGGAACTACAATTCCCATCATGCCTAGTCAAGTCTGTGAATGTCAGAGTGGTACAATGCCTCATGGGACATGTAGTTCCGCAACAGCTGGAGGGCCATAGTTTGGAGACCCCTGGTTTAGAGTAAAAGTTCTCAAACTCTTTGGCAATGTCCTCGTTTCTCACCAGGCGAACACCACCAGAACTATGTACATGGTGGATTGTGGATGCGGGTTTTGAGTTCTGCACCATGGGTGCCAAGAGGCGCCCGCACTTGTTTCCCTGTTCGTGGAAAATCCTCAGACCAAGGATGTATCGTCTCTTAGAGCGTTTGCCCAGCTCTTCCATGAGGGACGCTCGGGTTCGCAGTAAATCTTGTAAGGTGGCCTGTGCGTTGGACATTTTGTGTCGGCGGCTACTGTTTCCAAGTCGAAAAGGCTAGGAGGGAGAGAGCGTCCCGAGCTCAAGGCTGACACCCATATCCATAGCATAGCCCTGATGAGCTGGCACGCAGAATCGAACACATTGGTGAGTAGCGCCCGAATATGAAAATGGTGTTAAAACCACACAAGTGAGGTATCACCGCAATCGTTAGAGCGAGAGAAATAATAACCTATAGAATTTTTATTTTATTCTTTTATTTTTAATAAAGACTTGTCCCAAACTGTCTCCTGTGGTTTTTAACATTTTGACACTTAGGGGGAGTGGGATCTGGAATTCTCCTTTGTTAAAGGGGCTCCCAGGCGGCTGGGCACAATCACGTACCTGTACGTTATTGTTAAATGCCCAGCCGTGGGTCGCAGGCACGCACCCGTGACCCGGTCCGAAGCTCCGTGACCACGGCCACGAGACCTTTTGAACCCGATCGCGGCCTGGAGTCCTTTCCACATCTGGGATCTCCATGGTCAGAAAGTAGCTATTCTGAGCTCCTACTGAAGAACGAGGAGAGGTTCATCGTGTGTAAACACAGGAGGTTTATTAAAGACCTTTCCCATTCTTCACAGTGGCGCTGTCATTGATCGTCTGTTCCCTGATATAAGGAAAGGCGATCAATGACATCACATGTCCAGCCAAGCCCCCCTACAGTTAGAAACACATATGAGGTCACACTTAACTCCTTCAGCGCCCCCTAGTGGTTAACTCCCAAACTGCAATTAGCATTTTTTGCTGTGATGGTCCCAAAAATTTGTCAAAATTGTCCGATGTTTCTGCCATAATGTCGTAGTGACTAAAAAAATCGCTGATCGACGCCATTAGTAGTAAGAAAAAATTATTAATAAAAATGCCATAAAACTATCCCCTATTTTGTAAACGTTATAAATTTTGCGCAAACCAATCGTTAAATGCTTATTGCGATTTTTTTTTTTACCAAAAATAGGGAGAAGAATACGTATCGGCCTAAACTGAGGAAAAAAACAGTTTTATCTTTTTTGGGGATATTTATTATAGTAAAAAATATTGTTTTTTTTTTAAAAATGTCGCTCTATTTTTGTTTATAGCGCAAAAAATAAAAACTGCAGAGGTTATAAAATACCACCAAAAGAAAGCTCTATTTGTGGGAAAAAAAAGGACGTCAATTTTTTTGGGAGCCACGTCGCCCGACCGCACAATTGTCAGTTAAAGCGACGCAGTGCCGAATCGCATAAAGAGGCCTGGTCCTTTACCTGCAGATTGGTCCGGGTCTTAAGTGGTTAATATACTCTCTCTTGTTCATGTATTACCTTAATTTGTTATTTATAAAAAGGATCACACTGAAGGTGTGGGATTTTGTCTCCCCTTTTGGCACAGTTTGTGTGACATATGGGGTGTCTGGGCGGGTTGGACAATACCCTTGCCTGATAAGTAGCAATAATATCTTCCTATAGTTCACTTGTTATTACCATGTTCTGTCACTTGTACTTAATGCATAAAGAATCAGTTAATTGTCAATGTATGACAAATACTCTTTTCATCTTGTTCTTTGCAATATAATTCAATAAAAACCATTGAACATAAAATACTGAATATCATCTTTATCTATAGGCACTGTTTAAAGATTTGCCTTAAAATATAGCTTATAACTGGTATGTGGTATACTTTATTTTTTACATGACTGAATAAATGTTTAAACATTTTCACTTAAGGCCACCAGGCCAATACATACGATTAATAATAGCTCAATGGGAAAATGCCCCATGCCCTCAATCAAATCTACCCTGCCCTGTTGGGGACAAGAGCAAAAGACAAGAGCAAATGCAATCCAAGAAGGTTAATGCAGTCATAGGCAGAGAAAAGGTGTGATAGCATTCAACCCAGTTCTATAAATATGCCACCTTGATTCATAGATCTAATTTTTTTGAGCAGAATATTGTTTGTTAAAAAAAGTATCTTTTATTTTCTGTCTAAATGGTTTTTACAACAAATGTAAATTAGTTTTTCAGTACATATGCAATGCTATCTATGGCTATGACTCCTGTCCATGATGTAAAATGCTGAAACTGAAAAAAAGTAATTACTAATTAACTAAAAAACAATGTAACCTCTTGATAATATCAGTTAGGTAAATTATTAGTTTTCCCTAGCATGCAAAATATTAATGACCTAGGTGCATACTCTGGATGCATCTAAGAAGAAATATTAGGAGATTGTAGCCAAAACTTGTACAAGCCATCTGTACATCAAAACCAAACCAATCATAAAATATTCTACTATACACAGCAATCTTAAAGAAATTTTAAAGTATTAGGGATAAAGACTTGTGAATAGAAAAACACAAAAAAGCTGAGCAACCAGAATTCAAGTATTTAACCACTTTAATACCAGACACTTTGGACCGGATTCACAGAGAGCGGGCGCACATTTACGCCGGCGTAGCGCTCACACATACGTTATCCCGTCGCATCGTGGAGAGGCATGAACTGTATTCAGCAAGCTATTGCTTAAGTAGATACGCCAGCATAGCGTATTTTCGAAGGTGCAGGCCAGCGTAAGTGGAAGTGGGAGTGACCCAATGCTGCAAATGATGGTCTGAGCATGGTGCAGTGTTTTACGCCCGGCGTATCACGAATGCGCATATGCAGTGACATAGTTGTGACGTGGACGCATGAAACTGCACCCTTATGCACATGCTCACAACTATGCCAGCACAACTGCACAAGCTACGCCGGATCACTATGTACGCGTGAACGTACCGTACGCCCAATACGCCTGTATTCTCTGGGGCAGACCAATTTTCAGCTTTCAGTGCGCTCACACTTTGAATTACAATTATTTAGGTAACACTACACCAAAACTATTTTTTCTTATCATTTTTGAGACATATAGGGCCAGATTCAGGTAGATCGGCGCATCTTTGTGCCGGCATAACGCAGCGCATATACGTTCCGCTGACGCAAACTAATGAGGCAAGTACAGTACACTTCGTCCACCAAGGGGAAAACTTGCGCCTAAGTTTGCACCGGGGGGGAAGGGAAACGTAACTTGTGATTTTGTGTGGTTTATTTTTAGGTTCGAAGGTGCAAGTGGTCTAGGTGTAAGTGTAAGTGGGCAAGGAGACCCTGTGACCTTATGCAAATGAGAGGAGGACATGGTCAAAGGCGGTGAGCCTGGATCTACCCCCTACACAAATTCCCAGGATGCCCGGATTGTCCTAACCTTATCCACGGAGCATGCTCAGTAATATATATATCAGTGTCTGATAAGGGCTTCCCTGTGAGCATGCTCATGGGGAACTACCCCGGTGGCCCATTGACTTCCTGAGATATGCCGGCCCAACCGGCTTATGACGAGCAGGGCTAAAAATGTGCGAACCCCAGACATGCGCCCATCCTAAGGTGCAAATTTACCCCCCTGTAGTCCCAGGCCAAGGTACTTTTGTCTAATGATGCTGGCTACTGTAAATACAGGCAAGGAGAGGAGGAAAAAGCCATACTTTGGAAGCGTGAGCCCGAGGAGAAGGCTATCATTGTGGCAGGGATGGTGTTGTCCTCCTCCCGGCCAGGGACAAATCCCACCTGGTCCGTATATATATATAAAAGAAATCCGGGAAAAAAATATAGCCTAAAACAAGGACTTTCGCATTTTTTTATGTCCATAAAAAAGGGATATCGGTTCTCATCTGTGGCCCCGAGGAGGGGATCTCCAGACCTCTAAAAAAATGGCCCAGCATTGCCAGGTTTGTTTCGGGGATAAAAAAAAGGGCATTAAATATGGCAAATATGGCAAGCGTGATTTTTTTTTTTTTAAAAAATATGTAATACTGGAGGGAAAAGGGGGGGCTGCCACCCAGGGCCCTGGGGGCCTCTGGGCCCCTTACAGGTGTACTGCCTGTACCCCCCTGATGGCGGCCCTAGCTATGACCTCGGCTGCCCTAAATCTGGCAAAGATGTTGGCAGGGGACATATGTGTTGTCCTGCAAGTGGGGTTGCTCAGCTTGCTAAGTTCGAAGTCCATAATGGTGCTGCTGTAGCTGCTCTCCAGCTGACCTGGGGAAAGTGCCCATCGGGGAGGTGTAAAGATTTGGAAAGCAGCTATTTGTAGGAATCTCCAACTTTGCGCCGGACTCCAGTTGTTCTGGACTTACAATTCGCGGCACACTTAGCCAGCGTCTGGAATGTCAGAGTGTTACAATGCCTCATGGGACGTAGTTCGCAAATCGGAGGGCATATCTTGGAGACCCTCATTTGCATATTTAAATAGGAAAGCAATCTTTGGCAATGCCTCGTTTCTCACCAGGCGATCCATCCAGCCTATGTAATGGTGGATGTGGATGCGGGTTTTGAGTTCCCCGTGGGTGCCAAGATAGGCCGGCATAGGAAAGTTAGGTCCCTGTCGGAGAAATCCTCAGCCAAGGATATTTTCAGGCGTATCTAGTTTCCATGGTGGGTACGGGTTCGCATATTTACACTTAAGGTGGCCGTGCGTTGGATTTTGTGTCGGCGGCTCGTTTCCAGTCGATAAGCCGCTTAAGGGAGAGAGCTTCCCGAGCTCAAGGCTGAACCCATCTGCATAGCCCATAGAGCTGGCACGCAGAATCGAACACATTTTTGTGGTATTTAATCTCCACTAGTTTTATTTATTTTTTGCTAAAGAAGCAAAAAAATAAAATGTTTTCTTACTGTAGTTTCTGTAATCAATGTTTGCAAATAAATAATCCTTCTTCATACATTTAGACTAAATAGTAATTTGTAAAATAAAAAAATTGTAAATGAAAAATTGATCAGTCCTGATGTTTTTACTTTTGACACTTAGGGGGAGTGGGATCTGGAATTCTCCTATGTTAAAGGGGCTCCCTGGCGGCTGTTCCCGAGCGCGACAATCACGTACCTGTACGTTATTTTTCTTGCTAAGAACGGTATCCCCGAGTCACGCTCGGGGTAGACATGCAGAGCCTGCAGCGCGCGCTGTCTTACCTTCTTGACCTGGATCCAGCGATGCATCCGCGCTGTGTGAGCGAGCGGGTGCTCGCTCGAGACCTTTTGACACAGCGTCCCCGATGTGCCGCCGAGCTCGGAGTTCCCTGCGATCGGTCATACGGACGCTGACGGAACGCGGAGAACGGCGCCAAATGTCAAAAAAGTAAACAAACACCTTTACCATTCTTCACAGTGGCGTTGTCATTGACCGTAATCTGTTCCCTGATATAAGGAAAGGCGATCAATGACATCACATGTCCAGCCAAGCCCCCCTACAGTTAGAAACACATATGAGGTCACACTTAACTCCTTCAGCGCCCCCTAGTGGTTAACTGTCCAGTGCAAACTGCAATTAGCATTCTTTTGCTGTGATGGTCCCATAAATTTGTCAAAACTTGTCCGATCTTTCTGCCTGGATAACTGTCGTAGATTGCCCATAGCTAACCAAAAATCGCTGATCGACGCCATTAGTAGTAAGAAAAAATGGTTTTAGATCAGCTAGAAAACAGCGATAAAACTATCCCCTATTTTGTAAACGTTATAAATCACTTGCAGCAAACCAATCGTTAAATGCTTATAGCGATTTGTGGGGAAATTCGTCATTTACCAAAAATAGGGAGAAGAATACGTATCGGCCTAAACTGAGCAAAAATTCTGCAACTGAGCAAATTTCAGTGATCTTTGATTTGATTACATTAGTAAATAATTTTTACTATAATTATATTATTATTTGTTATAATTTTTTATAAATGTCGCTCTATTTATTATATTATAGCGCATTTTTAATAAAAAATAAAAACTGCAGAGGTTATAAATCATACCCGGGATGCCTATTAAGAAAGCTCTATGTTGTGGGAAAAAAAAGGACGTCAGATTTAAGTTTTGGGAGCCACGTCGCCCGACCGCACAATTGTCCTAAGAATTACAAGCGACTACAGTGCCGAATCGCATAAAGAGGCCTGGTCCTTTACCTGCAGATTGGTCCGGGTCTTAAGTGGTTAATATACTCTATCTCTTGTTCATGTATTACCTTAATTTGTTATTTATAAAAAGGATCACACTGAAGGTGTGGGATTTTGTCTCCCCTTTCGGCACAGTTTATTCCCATATGGGGTGTCTGGGCGGGTTGGACAATACCCTTGCCTGATAAGTAGCAATAATATCTTCCTATAGTTCACTTGTTATTACCATGTTATGTCACTTGTACTTAATTAACTGATTCTTTATGCATTGTCAATGTATGACAAATACTCTTTTCATCTTGTTCTTTGCAATATAATTCAATAAAAACCATTGAACATAAAATACTGAATATCATCTTTATCTATAAGGCACCGTGTTACACACGATTTGCCTTAAAATATAGCTGATGGAATCTAATCCGGTATGTGGTATACTTTATTTTTTCGTATATCCGATGAAGCTGAATAAATGTTTTAAACATTTTCAGTCTTGCTTACAGGCCACCATCGGTCCAATAAATCCGATCAAGTCCAATACGCTCAATGGGAAAATGCCCCATGCCCTCAATCAAATACTACCCTGACCCTGCTTGGGGACAAGAGCAAAAGACAAGAGCAAATGCAATCCAAGAAGGTTCAATGTTTCCGAGTCATAGGCAGAGAAAAGGTGTGATAGCATTCAACCCAGTTCTATAAATATGCCACCTTGATTCATAGATCTAATTTTTTTGAGCAGAATATTGTTTTTTTATCGATAGGAAAAATTAAAAACATGTATCTTTTTATTTTCTGTCTAACCGATGGTTTTTAAAACAAATGTAAATTAGTTTTTCCGTAAATATGCACATGCGATCTATGGTTATGACTCCTGTCCATGATGTAAAATGCTGTCCAAACTGAAAAAAAGTAATTACTAATTAACTAAAAAACAATGTAAAGCCTCTTGATACACACGATCAGTTTGTCCGATGAAATTATTAGTTTTCCCTAGCATGCAAAAGAGCTATTAATGACCTAGAAAGTGGCCCCCATACCCGGTGGATGCATCTAAGAAGAACCATATTAGGCGGCGGTGAAGACTTGTAGAACCCCCCCAAAAGACTTGTCGAAGAAGCAAGCCATCTGTACATCAAAACCAAACCAATCGTAAAATATTCTACTATACACAGCAATCTTAAAGAAATTTTAAAGTATTAGGGGGGCCCCAGAGCTAAAGACTTGTTAATAAAATATTTTAAAACACAAAAAAGCTGTGCAACCAGAATTCAAGTTTTTAACCACTTTACGATGTACCAGACCATACTTTGGACCGGATTCACCTAGAGAGTGGGGGCACAGTATCTGGCGTAGCGCGCACACTTACGTTATGCCGGCACAGCGTGGAGGGGCATGAACTGTATTCAGCAAGCTATTGCTCAAGTAGATAAGCCCCCCGCCCGCATAGCGTATCCTTTCGAAGGTGCAACCAACGGCTAGGGTAAGTCGGGAAGTGGGAGTGACCCAATGTCCTTATCAACATGGGGACAGGGTACTTTGGGGCATGGGGGGGCTGCAGTGTTTTACGCCCGGCGTATCACAAATGCCCCATATGCAGTGACCCAACCCCATAGTCGTGACGTGGACGCATGAAACTGCACTCTTATGCACATGCTCACAACTACGCCAGCACAACTGCCTAAGCTACGCCGGATCACTATGTACGCGTGAACGTACCGTACGCCCAATACGCCTGTATTCCTGACTGGCCAGGCGGCTTTGGATACGTGTCTGGTATGGATTGCTGGGTTGGAACCCCCACGCTCATTTTTTCGGCATAGGGGAATAAATTTACGCCGGACGTACAACTTACGCAATCCATAGCAGACCTAAGGGCCTGGTATGCCCCCGTTGGGGGAACGTACGTTCATGAATCGCCAGATTTCCCTTATTTGCAAATTTGAATGCCTAATCAATGGGAAAAGCAACATGCGTCCAAACCCTCATGATTTGTGCCCACGCTACGCCGGCGTAAGCAAGATACGCCGCGTGGTAGAATTGGCCTGGTTTTGGAATCCAAGTCGGATCACCGTTGCTTCTATGACAGACTCGATGGCGCATACATACGCCGGGCGCACATTTTCAATTCGTCAGCGTAAAGTGATTTACGTTGGCGTAAGTGCTTTGTGAATCCGGGCCTATGACTCCGTTCCTGCCCAGGCCAATTTTCGGCTTTCAGTGCGCTCACACTTTGAATTACACATTCTTTAGGTGAACAGGTACTGTACCAAAACTATGTTTTTCTTAAAAATGTTGACACTTTTTTTGTGAAAAAGGTTGGGGTACAATATGTTAGGGCCAGATTCACATAGGGGGGGTGGGATCTGGGGGTCCCATCTTTGTTAAAGCCGGCATATTCGCAGATTCCGCATATAGCGTTCCGCTGACGCAAACTAATGAGGCAAGTACAGTATTCACCAAGCCAAATTCAAAAAAGTAAACAAACACTTTACGGGATACAGGGTATACTGTGGGGATGAAGCCCTTATAGTCCCCATTACAGTACTGTATCGTAAAAAGGACAGCACTCCCCATGTCCCTGAGTGGTCATGTCCAGTGCCCTGGTACGTTCAGGAGGGGGGTGCTCTCTTGTCCCCCCTATATAATAAAAACTGTTCTTTCTGCGGCTGCCAGAAACTGTAGATTGCTCGGATAAGCAACCAAAAATGTCCCTTTATGGTCAAAAATGGATTTTTGATCAGCTAGAAACCAGCGATAATAAATTATAATCACTTGCAGAATTTAGCGATAGCGATTTGTGGGGAAATTCGTCATAAAAAAAAAAAATGGTGACAAGGTTCCCCCTTAAAATCCATACTGCAGACCTGAAGCAAATTTCTGGTAGTGAATTTTGATTTGGGGATTACCCTGCGCCATTATTAAATAATTTTTACTATAATTATATTATTATTTGGTTATGGGGTTTCCCTTAATATTCACCTAACAATTCATTATAGCTGCAGGTAGTTTTAAAGTGGAGGTTCACCCTAAAAAAAAATTCTAACAATACATTGAGCCGACTGATTACACTGCGGGTATGCTGTTTTTTTTTTTTTTCATACATACCTCATTAGCGTCGTTTCATCCCTCGGCTTCCGGGTATGATTCTTGCGGGACTGGGTGTTCCTAGTTGATTGACGTTCCTCCGACCGGCGCATACTGCACGTCACGACTTTCCTGAAAGAAGCCGAACGTCGCTGTGCAGACGCCGTATAGAGCCGACTGCGCCTGCGCAGCGACGTTCGGCTTCTTTCAGAAAATTGTCGGAGGAACGTCAATCAACTAGGAATGCCCAGTCCAGCAAGAATCATACCCAGAAGCCGAGGGATGAAACGGCACTATTTACAGAAAAAAAAATTAGCATACCCGCAGTGTAATCAGTCGGCTCAATGTATTGTTCAACAAATTTTTTTAGGGTGAACCTCCACTTTAAATTACTTTTTTTTCTTTAGAAATTTAATTTTGTGCAGGGACTGTTCTAAACATGGGAAAAGTGTGCCACTTTAGAGGCATACTATAGACACCCCTCAGGTACAAAATTTAAAGAAATGTTTCACTTTTATTGTTTCACTTTAGGCATTATTAAAATTACTGCTCCCGAAAAAATGGCTGTTTTTAAAACTCAGGTGCTCAAACACTGAAAAAAATGATGGTATGTGGGCAAAACGATGTTTAAAACTACGTTTTTAAACCTGCGCATGCTCAGAAGCAAGTTATGAGACGAGAGCTTCAATGGAACAGAGTGCCGTCGAAATTGTCTTACGTAACCGTGCTTTGCAAGAGCATTTTCAGAAAACGATGGTGTGTAGGCAACATCGTTTTTTAAAATGAAGTTTGAAAAACGTTGTTTTATTTCGTGAGATAAAACAATGTTTTTTTACATCACAAAAAGTGATCGTGTGTACACGACATCAGAGACAAAGATGCAAGGGAAGTCAGTAATAATTTGTGCTGTGATTGATCTTTAGCTGAAAATAATCAAACCACCATCCACCAGACACTTCACCACATAAGGGAATCTCCACTTTGGGGGTGCACTCACCACATATGCAGATATATTACACCTTTAGTCAAAATCTGATTCTCCACCGCTCCACAAAAACTTCCACAAAACTTTAGACACTCTGTGCAAGGCTCCAGTATAATCATGTGAAAAAAAAAAACACATATTGTTCACATAGTGTAATACTGTATATACGTCATCACTTTCTGACTTAATCTGAGGGTGTGATCTCACATTGTGACCACCGGCATTTATGTAGAACAATGTCTCCGCCCCATGAACTGTTAGCCAATCATATGGCATCGACTGTGTTCAATCGTGCACCGCTCACTGAATGCACTAACAGGTGGACAGACACAGCTCAAAGCCATCTGAGCCTCAGGGCTGACAGAGTTTAGCAACTATTGGTAACATTTAAAACAATCATAAAAATACTCAGATAAAATCTTATTTGCTTATGACTATTTTAAACGTAATTAAAATAATGAATTCATAAAAATAGAAAAAAAAAAAGTTAAAATTAATAATTAAATGCGGCAAACTGCCAGACACAAATGAGCAAAGTACACTTATATGACCATAGATACGAATCTTCAATTATGAAATTGGAACATGTGCCTATATATTCTATACCAGGCATGTCCAAAGTCTGGCCCGTGGGCCAATTGCGGCCCCCCTGATGATTTAATATGGCCCCCCTGGGCCACAAAAGATATATACCATATTTATCGGCGCTGCTTCGGAGGGGACATGGAAAGGGCGAGACGAGCGCCGTCAGATTACATGTTTACTCAGCGGCATCTGTAATAGGAAGTCCAGTCTCCTGGGATGCCATTGGATGAGTGTTTTGTCTATCATAGGAGGCGGGACTTTGTATTAAAGAGGTAACCGAATAAACGATTCTCCTGTTTGTAATCTGTCGGCACTCATCTCCTCCGAGGCTGCAGATGGGCATCAATCAGGCTGCATTCATGACACATGTGAGGCTGCATTCGTGGCACATGTGAGGCTGCATTCGTGGTACATGTAAGGCTGAATTCATGGCAATAGTAAGCCTTTGCGTGTTATACGTCGATAAATATTTTTAGATTGTGAGGAATGTCATATTATTGTCTGAGAGCCCAATTTAATGCCACAAGAGCTTTATCATGTTGTATCATAGAATACAGAGATGCTACATCTGCTGTTACCAAAAGGACATGTTGTTTTCCTACCAAATTCACATTTTGTAGACAATTCACCACCCCCTCTGGCTTAAAAATATCCCGAAAGGGCAGATCATGAGGGTAAAGAGAAATTGCTCTGAGGCTGATAACTTCATTGTACAGTCTAAAACCTTAACTGATAGGTTTGAAGCCAGAGGTTACAATCCACAAATTTTGGAAAAGTTGGTTGAAAAAGTTGGATCTCCTTCAAGGGATATATGTTTACAAGAAAAGGACCCACTGGTCCCCCTTGAATTTAACAATAATAAAGAATGGGAATTTATTTTGGGGTTCCATGCCCAGTATAAAGAAGTAGAGTCGATCTTTAGACAACATTGGTATATCCTACTCATGGACAAGAAACTGAATACTGCACTCCCACCTGCACCGCAGTTTATATACAGAAAAGCGCTTAGCTTCAGGGATCAGGTGATAAAAAAAGTCTTAGGCCGCGTACACACGATCAAATTTATCTGCTGAATCCGGTCCGACGGACCGTTTCAGCAGACAAATCCTATAGTGTGTACTGGCGAGCAGACAGGTTTGTCCATCGGACAAATTTCAAAGCATGCTTTGAAATTTGTCCGCTACAAACCTGTCCGTTGGATCTGTCCGCTGGTTAGTACACTAGCCAGCGGACAGAACTGTACGCGCATGCGTCAAATGGATTAGACGCATGCGTGGAAGCATTTTGTTTCCGGGTTTGGTGACGTGGCGGCGTCAACGTCACCACCACGTCACCGCATTCCCTGGCCGAGGGGATTTTCATCCGATGGTGTGTACACACCGTTGGACGAAAATCCGGAGGAGACATGTCCGCTGGAAACGGTCCGTCGGACATGTTTCAGCGGACATGTCCCTCTGTGTGTACGTGGCCTTAGACCCTCCAACACGACCTCTATCATTTTGAAACCGGAATGGTTTCTTTGCCTGTAGGAGGTGCAAGGCATGTAGGGAGGTTTTTAAACCAATTAGAGGCCTGGACAATTTCAGGTCCACTGCCAACAATAGAAGTTTTGACATTAAACAATTCATTATTTGCAATAGCACTTATGTAGTTTATACTTTGAAAGGCCCATGCGGTCTTATTTATATAGGAGGTACCAAAAAAATGTTGAGGGTGATGATAGCAGAACACACTGTATACAGAACATAAAGATAGGGTTTAAGGACCACAATGTGTCCTTGCATTTTAAATGAAAACATAACCAGGATGCATCTGGTTTAGAATTATGGGGAGTCGAACATCTCGAGCCACATTGGAGGGGTTTTAATCTGGTTTGAGATCTGTCAAAACGTGAGACTCTGTGGATATCCTTAACCACTTGCTATTTACAGCGTGATCTGTGCGGCCAATGAGAGATGATCTCATATGTAAACATATGAGATCATCTCTCATTGCCGACTCTCCCCTCCACACACAGACAGCGCGTGTGAGGAGCGGAGAGAACTGTGAGTAAACCAGCGCTGAAAAAAAAAATGTCACCAACCAGTGCCCCCCACAGTACCACAGTCCCCCCCACAGTACCACAGTGCCTCCCAGTACTACAGTGCCCCCCACAGTACCACAGGGCCCCCCACAGTACCACAGTGCCCACCACAGTACCACAGTGCCCCCCACAGTGCCCACCAAAGTACCACAGTGCCCCCCACAGTACCACAGTGCCCCCAGTGTACCACAGTGCCCCCCACAGTACCACAGTGCCCCCCAGTACTACAGTGCCCCCCACAGTACCACAGTGGCCCCCACAGTGCCCCCCACAGTACCACAGTGGCCCCCACAGTGGCCCCCACAGTACCACAGTGCCCCCCAGTACCACCGTGTGCCAACCAGTGTCACTGTGTGCCCACCAGTACCACCATGTGCCCACCGGTACCACCGTGTGCCCACCTGTGCCCACCAGTACCACCATGCCCACCAGTACCACTGTGCCAACCTGTGCCTACCAGTACCACATGTGCCTACAAGTACCACCGTGCTCACCAGTACCACTGTGCCCACCTGTACCACCGTGCCCACCTGTGCCACCATGCCCACCTGTGCCATGTGCCCACCTGCCACCTAAGTGCACATCTGCAATCAGTGCCCACCTGTGCCACCTCATCAGTGCCCACCTGTGCCACCTCATCAGTGCCCATCTGTGCCACCTCATCAGTGCCCACCTGTGCCATCTGTGGGCATTTGTACTTTCCTGGCTTGTTAGGGTCTTAAGAAATAAGAGAGGCCTTCAGTACATCAGGTGTAATCAGATGTGATAATTTTTTATGATTTGCACTATAGCTTGTAGACTCTAAAACTTTCACACAGACCAAAAAATTCCCCAAAACTTGGGGTTATTTTTATCAAAGATATGTAGCAGTATAAATTGTGGCCAAAATGTATGAAGAAAATTTTATAATTTGCAAAATGTTTTCACAGAAACTAAGAAAAAATCATTTTTTTCCCAAATTTTTGGTCTTTTTTCATTAATAGCGCAAAAAATAAAAACCGCAGAGGTGATCAAATACCACCAAAAGAAAGCTCTATTTGTGGGTGTTGAGGGTGTTTAAGTGCCCAGTATGGAAGTGGTTAACTGATGTTCTTTCCCCCAAAGAATTGAACATTGAATTGGACATTCATTGTTTTATTAGCGATACATAGCATGACTTATTATAAAATCTGACTTTTAGTCATTTTTTTCAATATTTTAGTCATTTGGCTGGCTCTAATCTTGAAGCTTATGTAAATGTCCAATAGCTAGATACTATGGCAATTCCTGACCTTTTTTTGCAATTTTTTTTAAAAAAAATTATAGTTTTAAACAATACTTAAATCACATGTGAAGAGGTCTGGTGGATCTGGGTATAGCATCTAGAAATATTTTCTTCCCATGAATTAATTAATTAGTCTTCCCCATCAATTTCTGTAGTCTTGATATTGTTCTATCATGTCTATGTTGGCATTACTCACTAGCATTGAACATTAGGATGATAGTATAGAACAGGGGTGTCCAAACTTTTTTCAAAGAGGGCCAGATTTGATGAAGTTAAAATGCCAGATTTGATGAAGTAAACATGCCAACCATTTTGCCTGACATTCTTTGACCCATTACAATTCGGTCTAAGTGTGTTTGTCTGAGCACTAATACACGGCCCAACAAGAATTCTCCAGCCTTTGTGGCTGTGTGTGGTGAAGAGATGAGCTTGGGCATGTTATTTAGATTCACAGTTTTGTGGTCCCAACGAATCGCCAAGCGCTGTTAAGGACCAAGGATGAGCTTGGGTGTGTTATTTGGATATACCGTATTTATACCAGATTTTGACTAAAGGCGTAATATATCCACATATGTGGTGAGTGCACTCCCAAAGTTAAGTGTCTGGTGAATGGTGGTTTTATTATTTCCAGCTAAAGATCATTTACAGCACAAGTCATAACTGACCTCCCTTGCATCTTTGACTCATATACGAACATTCAATGAAAGATTGTATTTTTTTTCTGACAAGAGAGTTGCTACAGTATTATAAAGGACTCTTTTAATTTGGAGTGTTTTTAGTATTGTTTTTTCACATTGTATTGCCTTTATGAAAGCACACCAAACCCGCAGGCAATAACAGAAGTATATGGCTCAGTGCAGATAACCCACGTGCACTGCACTGCTCTTGCAGATCAGTTTTTAAGCAGCCCAGTTACCACTGCAGAACAGATATGCCCATATATACATTGTGATTTTAGTACTAAAAATTCCTTTCTGCCTGTGACAGGAGGCTATACAGGAAGCATTGGCTTATGCTGCTATACTCCACAGCTTCTTGCTTCTTCTACCACCAGCTTCATTCACAACAAAAATAATCTGGGATGGCGGGTTGGAAACTCACGATCTGAGTTTGACAACCAGCCATCCCAAAGCAGGAGGTCACATTCCACATTAAAGTGCCCCACAGGCCACATGTGGCTTCCGGACCACCGGTTGGGCACCCCTGGTATATGTGATTACTAAGTGTTTTTGTTTTTCCTCACTCACTATTAGTGATGAGCGGAATACGCCATATTCGATTTCGCAATATTTCACGAATATATAGAAGAATATTCGCGAAATATTCGTTAATATCGAATATTCGTGATATTTTATCAAAAAAAAGATTTTGCGAAATTTCGCTAATGCGAATGCGAAATTGATTGCGAAATTCTCGTCAACACGCGAAAACGGAGATCATTTCCTGGATTACTAAACTAATATGCACTAAACACTAACTCTACTTACACAAACTTATATGACTAAACTAAAGCTATTTTTTTTTTTTTTATACACAAAACACAGAAGGGCAGAGAAAGTATTCGCGAATATTCGTAATATGAATATTCGCATTGCGAATATTCGGCAACATAAAAGGATCGCCTCAGCTACTCGGCCCAGGGTCTCTAATCATACCAACAATGCTTTTAGACGTCGATGGAGATCACTAGGATGTGATCTGTTTTAAAAATATATTAAATATTCGATTTATTCGCGAATACTCGAATATGCAATGCGAATATTCGTGAGCAACACTACTCACTATTGCAAACCAATCTAAGAGGTTTGGGTTGCATGAGAAGCCTGTGATGAAAATAAATACTATACTTAGTGCTAGATACAATAACTTATATCAGTAATGAACATCCCAGTGAAACCTGATAATACCTGTTTCCTATGCAACAAACTAGATGGCAATGGTGGCAATTGGAGAATCAATGCTGCCATGTCAACTTTTAACAGATTCGTGTTCTCCTACTTTTAGCTTTGTAACATACTCCTATGGGCCAATACACTACAGTGCTTGCAGCAGCAGAATTGTGGGAATGTGTAAGATCTTAGACCAAACACAGGGCCACCACTCGAAGAATTTTGCAGGCACATGTTGCAAGATTAAACCATTTGGAGGAACTCAATTACTCAATTAGAAGATATTGCTAATATGCTAAATAGTTTATGCATACTGCATTATTAAAAATGTCTGTTACAAAATATACTTTAGCAAAAATGTAAGGTAAGCAAATACAAATAAAGAATAATTTTAATCAATTGTAAAGGAAGTATAATGTCATTGACTCTAGGCAGAGTTAATTCAGTTACAGACCATAGATCAGACTTCTGACATTAAAACAGATTTTTTTTTTTTTTAAACATTACAAGTTTATTAAGACAAAGGTAACAATACAGAATGTCAAGTACAAGAACGGTAGCACATTTGTCTCTGTGTAAAGAATAATGCTGACATGAATGCAATCATGATTGTCAATAATACAAGAAATGGTTCTTGTCAGTCTAAAAACACACGACTGTTTTCCTCTGCAAAACCCATCAAGAGAAATGCTGGCAGAGCATTTTTGCCAAGAAAAACGGTTGTGTGTATGTTTTTCGTCAAGAAAACTGTTGTGGATCTCGACGAGAATAAAAAGAGAACCTGCTCTCTTTTTTCTCGTCAGGAGTCTCAATTTCATCGCCAGAAACACATTCTTGTGTATGCTTAAAAACCTGCACATTCTCAGAATTAAGTATGAGACGGGAGCGCACCTTCGGTAAAAGTAGCGTTCGTAATGGAGATAGCACATTCGTCATGCTGTAACAGACTGAAAAGCACGAATCGCCTCTTACCAAACTTTTACTTAACATGCAGTAACATGAGGTTAGAAAAAGCAGCCTCAAGGGTGGCACCAGTGGAATTGAACTTCCCTTTTATAGTGCCGTCGTACATGTTGAACTTCACCACGTTTGAGAACGACAATATTTTGTCTTGACAGTGTGTATGCAAGGAAAGTTTGACAAGATTCTCATTATTAAGAATCCTTGGGCCCTTCTACTTAAAGATCCAGATTTAGCACCACAATTTCATCTAAACTGAGATTTATCTATAGGAGGGCTCCAGGGCTCAGAAACCGGTTAGCGAGAAATGTGCCAGATCCTCCAAAGAAATTGGGTACTTTTTTGGAATGGTCCGGGTTCCATCATTGTACTCGGTGCAATGCATGCCAAATTACTAGAAAACCTGGAGCTATAAAGAAAAAAACGCATTTTCAGTCTAATGTAACTAAAGAAAAATTCAAAATAAAACCTCTCATTACATGCAATTCTGATCATGTGACCTATGTGTTGGAGTGCCCCTGCTCACTCCAATACGTAGGTCGAACTACACGCAAACTTATAATAAGAGTCAGTGAACATCTGGCAAACATAAAAAAGGGATTTCCAAATCATAGCGTGTCAAGACATTTTAAAACATACCATGGAAGTGATCCCAGTTTATGTCAATTTTATGGGATTGATAAAATCTCATACCACTGGAGAGGGACTCATATGAGGAGAGCGATCTCTCAAAACGAAACCATGTGGCTGTATAAATTGAGAAGTATGCAGCCGCATGGCCTTAATATTGAGTTGGATCTCAATTGTTTTTTGTCCAATGAGTAATATCCTCTCATTTATATCTTTTGACCTGTCTAGCAAACCATCATATTACTTTCTCTATTTAATTTATCTATACATATTCAATTTCCGACCTATTCCCTAATTATGTGTTCTGTTATGGATTGACATTAGATAATCCTGACTAGAAATAGCTTTTTATCTCTATGTTTATCAGTCTAAACACATTGGGCCAGATTCACATACACTTAATATTGCACTGCGTAATTGAAATACGCTGCCGTATTTTACCAGGCTCTACACCGAATTCTGGTAGATTTTTGCCCGTACGCTACGGCGGCGTAGTCTATTTCTCGCCGCGTAATCGAAATACGAGATTAGGGGGCGTGAAGGCGATCGAACTGCGCATGCTCCGTTCAGAAATTTCCCGCCGTGCATTGCGCGAAATCACGTCGTTACGTCATTCGTTGTTTGAGTAGTGTCGTTTACGAACATTCCTATTCCCGGACGACTTACGTCAAAAAAAATAAAAGACGTCGGAAAACGTAGAAATTTGACGTGGGAACGACGGCCATACTTAACATGGGCTGTCTAATATTAGAGCAGCAAAAAGCTGGTGTTACGCAAAAAAAAGATGACTAAAGGTGCCGTAAGAGATTGCGAATGAAGATCGTAATTTCGGGGATCGCCGGCAAAAGCTCATTTGCATACCCAGACGCGGAAAACAACGGGAAGTCCACCCAGTGGCCGCAATTTTATTGCAGCGTAGATCCGAAGGCGTATGAACACGTAATCCAGTCGAATTGAAGCCCGCAGCCGTCTATTCATGGTTTGAGGTTTTCAACTAGCTAGAAAACGCGCGTAATTGGAAATTACTCCAGTCTAACACCAGTTAGACAGGCGTAATGGCTCTCTGAATCTGGGCCATTGGATTTATTCACAAATTCTTGCAGTCCATTGTAATAGATGCATCTGCCATCTTGTGGTTTAAATGTAGAGTGCAGGGTCTTGTCTTTTTGTATTTTACAATGAATGATATACATTCAATTAAGATGACATCAGCCTGACTGTTCCCCCAATGCACTTGTTGATATATATCACATGTCGAGCGTTAATGTTATCTATGATACATAATTTATATGATCTGTTGTGAATGTCTTTCCTGTCACTGGGACTGCGCTGCAATTGGATCGTTGTTGCCGTCAATCAAATTGAACAGCCACACTTCCTGATAGTAACCTAGTGTTATGATTGGGTAATTATGTTGTCAATCAAATGTATCACTTCCGTTTTTTCCCTGTTAAAATCAAGTGACTATTGGTGACCAGACACGCCCCCCTGAAGACGTTTTGACAACGAAACGTACGTTGGCGGTGCAGTCTGGTCACGTCGTTTCATGCACCTTCCGACGCTATATCGACAGGAATTCCAGTGACAGCACACCACGTGCGAGGGACGCCAACACGGAGGTGGAGGTATCCATTGACACTGATAAGCCTGCATACCTAGTGCCAGGATAGGCACTTTTTATGTAAGTGGCCATTTGGCTCATGTTTTTATATATTTTTTAAATAAAACCGGTTGCACTATGGAGACTATGTTTTTCCATTCCATGTTTCATCTCTGAAATCCGGAGAATCAAGGTGTCCTCTGTCCATTTTTCTGAGACGTTATATATGCATGCAGGCATCATCCTGCAAATGCGCTATTGACCTCCCCTGTGGTAGGTAAGATGTCCAGTTCATCTGGTAAGCCTCTCTTGATCTATTCAGCACGTTTTGGGGTGTCGATCGTTTATATGGTGAAGGATCTTACAGCAACACTCACAGTTCCAGTGACACTAGATTTATTGGGACTCATGTCATAATGAACTTTAATCAATCTTTTGTTTTTTTTGCTCATTTTTAATGGATTAGCTTTGAACCACTGGACTTTACTCACTTGAATATCGCAAGATATTCCTGAACTTTCCTACTTTACTTCACAGTAATTTGGGTCTTTATACATTTTTATATTTTGTATATATATTTTTCCTTTATTCCACGTTTAATTATTTGTGGGAATCACTGTTGTTGCGAATATTTTATGTGTATGTTTTTTTTCTGTATACATAGCACTATATTTTAATTATTTCTAGCGCCCCCTATTTCCTTTACCAAGATTCTTGTCAAGCCTGACAAGAACCTCGTCGAGGAAAATGACGTTTCTTTTACAACGAGATTCTCGGTCGTGTGTACGAGGCCATACAACATTGTACTAAGTTAATTCAACTGGTGCTTATGGGGAAGTAGAAAAACATCCTTGGGTATGTGGCCAATGGGAATAATACAAAATATGCTCATACTCACAAATGTTAGTCAAAACCATTCCAGCTACTACAAGATAAAAGGTTTAAAGAAGAAACATAAAAAATATGTTAAGGGTAGAAAAGAATAGATACCCCACAATTTCCATCATAATAAAAGACAATGCCAGGTATTAAACAATCTTAATTTGAATCAAAAAGGGCTGGCAACTTAGATGCTCTTGAATAAAAGTACTTTATTGGTTACATCGGTACACGGGTACAGGCTATACGCTGGCGCATTTCGGCTATGAAGCCTTCACCAAAGCATAAATGGTGAAGGCTTAGCATCAAAAAAGGAAAGAATATCGAGATCACCATGGTGAAATTCTCAGAAATGTTTTGACACGGATGCACATTGACTCTGAATGTATTATCGCTCATAAAACACAAAAAAATTGTGTGTCAGGAGAAATTCTACTGCTATACAAATGAACTCATGTACATTAGAACTATAAACACTATAACAACTTACCTGCTTTGTGCAATGGTTTTGCAAGGAGCATCACTGATCCTCTTCTTCTGGGGTCCCCTGCCAGAGCTCCAGGCCCCTTCTCTTCAAAAACTGACCATTTTCATCAGACAAACCAATCATGTGTGGACCCCATCGGTTTGTTTTCCATTGGTGAAAAAAAATAGAACATGTATTAAAATGTTCCTATGGATAAAAAAAAACAATAGAAAAAAATGATTGTCTGTGTGGAACTCCATCGGAGAAAAAACCATGCATGCTCAGAATCAAGTCGACGCATGCTCTGAAGCATTGAACTTCATTTTTCTCAGCACGTCGTAGTGTTTTACGTCACCGTGTTGGAAACGGTCGGATTTTTGACTGATGGTGTGTAGGCAAGACCGATGAATGTCAGCTTCTACGCATATCCGATGAAAAAATCCATCGAATTAGATTCCATCAGATATCCGATCGTGTGTACAGGGCTTTAGGCTTTAGAACCACTTTAATATATTTAGTTAGTAAACATAAATAGGTAACTCACACAATATTGACATTACATTACTCTTACATATTCCAAACAAAAATTGTTTGTTTTGAAGCTCCACCTTAAAGAGGGGTTTCTGATGTTTAATAAACAGACACTCACCTGCCCAAGGATCCAGTGCCATTCTCACTCATCTTTGGTCCCTGGCGCCGGCATTTTAAATGTGGGCAGTTGGCTGTGTATATTAAGAATAACTTGACAATGTTTTTAGAAACTATAAAACAGCATTTAAATATAATAAATGAGAATTACAGGAACATTGTCTTAGAAATATTTTACAAAAGAAGGTACAAAGACAATCAAAGACAATCCTGCTCCTCATTTAGTAGGAAAAGGTGAGAAGCAGCCCGTGCAATTATGCATTATGTGTCATCTTTAATTTGTTGACTTCACATCACATTATCTAGGAGCTTTTAGAAACTGACATATTTTCACTGTATGGTTGCTCTGTCTCTTAGGTACCATATATGTGTCACTTCCTTTGCTAAACGTGAATACACAGGAAACTAATTTTGCACATGTCAACACATTGTTAGTTGCCCTAGTGACACGTCCTTAAGCATATGGCTTCTACAAAAGTAACCACTTGGTTTATTGTAAACATACAGTAGCATAAGACAATCTTAAATGTACTAGGTAGAAACAGGGAATAGTGTGGAAAATTTTGATTAGAGTCCATAAAGGTGATAAGCTTCAAGTAATTAACTGGGTGACAAATCTTCTATGATTAATACTCAAAATGAACTTCTTTCCACCACACAGTTTGTGGCAGTGATTCCACTCCCCTTAGCATCCCATGAATAAGTTGCGATGACGAAACATGTTGGGGCATGGCTGTATGGCAACCAGTAATTTTTTTAATGTAATTTTGTGTGTATTTTATGTCAATTTATAATCACTATCACATGGTGTTATATGATTTGTTTTAGTATTTGTTTTTAATATTGTGACATTATTGTGAGAAGCTGAGCCATCAGGAATGGGAAGGATCTTGCAATTCCTTTCATGCAACCTCATAGGAGGTGTGATGGTAATGAGGCATGGGCATCTCAAACCTAGGTAAGAAAACAAAGGGAAACTTTTTTAGGATTACAAACCAGTCCACACAAACAAGAGACCTGTTATTTAGGCTTTAATATATTGTTCAAAGCAGGCTGTTATGACCTTTTAACAACATTCTAACCAATCATTAATTAGCATTGGAAAAACAAACATACTTTTTTAATAAAAATAATTCAGTTTCCAGGATTATGTAAATAAAAACAATAAACAGACATCACCAAGCCCACACCACCATTAGCCAGGCTTTATGACATGTCCTAAACTAGTTTAGCCTGCAGAAAGCAGAATACACAGTCCTGGTTGAATAGCTCTCCCTGCCCAGCCAAATTTGATACTCGGTTTTAACTCTAAGGCCCCGTACACACAAGCAAATGAATCTGCTCAAATCGGTCGGACAGACCGATTTGATCAGATTTGTCTGCTGGCTGTTTTGGTTTGATCGCTGTACACACGATCAAACCAAAATCCCCCCCGGCAGACAGCGCGGTGACGTTGACGCCGCCACGTCACCGCACCCGGAAGTAAAACACTTCGGCGCATGCGTCGAATCCATTCGACGCATGTGCGGGCAGATATGTCTAGCGTACTAACCAGCAGACATAACGGTCCGACGGGTTCCCAGCAGACAGATTTTAAAGCAGGCTTTAAAATCTGTCTGCTGGCCAAATCCGTCAGCTCGCCCGTACACACGATCAAATTTGTCTGCTGAGACGGTCTGTCAGACCGTTTTCAGCAGATAGATTTGATCGTGTGTACGCGGCCTTAGAATGTTCAATTTACATTACTATGTGGTGTCTATCTGCCTTTAATGCAAAGTGTATTTTTCACTATTCAGAGGAGAAAAATTACAGGGGGATGGCTTTATAGTTATTGATTACTGTTTAATCATAGGCTATCACAGTGATCATGTTTTTGGGAGACAGTCCTCTCATCCCTAGATCATTAGTATGAGACTAGGAGCTGTTGGTGACAGCTCAGTCTCCATGCTAGGAGCACTTAATGGAGCATGCTCCAAGTGTATGTAAACACAGTTCCCACAGAAGTCTCACCTCTGTGATGTTATGTACTGTATATACTGTATGTGGGTTAATTAAAGGGGTTGTAAAGATACAATTTTTTCCCCTAAATAGCTTCCTTTACCTCAGTGTAGTCCTCCTTCACTTACCTCATCCTTCAATTTCGCTTTTAAATGTCCTTATTTCTTCTGAGAAATCCTCACTTCCTATTCTTCTGTCTGCAACTTCACACAGTAATGCAAGGCTTTCTTGCCGGTGTGGAGTGTCATGTTTGCCCCCTCCCTTTGACTACAGGAGAGTCAGGACACTCTCTACATTGCAGATAGAGAAAGGAGCTGTGTGTTAGTGGGCGTCCTGACTCTCCTGTAGTCAAAGGCCTCGTACACACGAGGGGATATGTCCGCTGAAAACGGTCCGATGGACCGTTTCAGCAGACATCTCCGATCGTGTGTATGGGCTAGCGGACAGATTTGTCCACCCGACAGATTTCAAAGCATGCTTTGAAATCTATCGGGTGGAATCCGTCCGCCCGACATGTCTGCTGGTTAGTACACTTACCAGCAGACATGTCGTCCCGCACCGCCGCGCCGCCGCCGCCGCGCCGCCGCCGCGCCGCCGCCGAATGGATTCGGCGCATGCGCGGAAGTGTTTTACTTCCTGGTGCGGTGACGTGGTGGCGTCAACGTCACCGCCACGTCACCGCGCCGTCCGCCGGCGGGGAATTTGATCCGATGGTGTGTACACGCCATCGGATCAAACTCCAGATCGGACATATCCGATGGAAATGGTCCGCGGACCGTTTTCATCGCATATGTCCGATCGTGTGTACGAGGCCAAAGGGAGGGGAGCTGACAATTCATTATAGCCGCGAGTCAGTTTTGAATGACTTTTTTTTCCATTAGAATGTCATTTTGTGCAGAGACAGTTCTAACCACGGGAAACACACTATAATTTACAGGCATATTATACACCCCCCATAGGTACGAAATTAAAAGGAATATTTATTTTATTAGTACTTGTGCTACAGTTTGGATGCCTTAGTTTGCTATGTTAGCATATCCTATTGGAGAATGATTCACAAGTTTTGTTACTCTGGATTGACACAGCTCTGTACTCTTGTATGTCATTGTCTTTTATCCTTTTGTTATCGCAAAAATTTCAATAAAAACCTTTAAATAAAAGGAATATTTCAATTTTATTGTTGCACTTTAAGCATTATTAAATTCACTGCTCCCGAAAAAATGTCCATTTAAAAAATAAAAATAAATGCATTGATACATGTCCCCTGAGGCAGGACTTAGGTCCCCAAACACTTTTTAGGACAAAAACTAGCATATTAACCTTTAAAATTAACACTTTTGATTTCTCCCCTAGACTTCTAAAGGGAGTTTGGTGGCTTTACATATTTATTGCATTGCGCCCTCTGCGCCAGTTCATACGCTCAATTAAGGATTTATCTGGCACACCAATTAAGCCATGAACCGGCGCAGCACATTGTATATAGTAAATCAGCCCCAATGTGTCAAGTGTCCATTAACCACTTGCTTACTGGGCACTTATACCCCCCTCCTGCCCAGGTGATATTTCAGCTTCCGGCACTGCATCGCTTTAACTGACAATTGCGCGGTCGTGCGACATGACTCCCAAACAAAATTTACGTCCTTTTTTCCCCACAAGTAGAGCTTTCTTTTGGTGGTATTTGGTCACCTCTGCGATTTTTATTTTTTACGCTATAAACAAAAAAGTGCGACAATTTTGAAAAAAAATATTTTTTACTTGTTGCTATAATAAATATCCCAATTTAAAAAAAAAAAAAACGTTTTTTTTCTCAGTTTAGGGCGATACGTATTCTTCTACATTTTTTTGGTAAAAAAATAAAAATAATCGCAATAAGCGTCTGGTTTGTGCAAAATGTATAGTGCCTACAAAATAGGGGACAGAATTATTATTTTTTATTAATTTTTTTACTAGAAATGGCGGCGATCTGCGATTTTTTTATTGGGACTGCGACGTTATGGCGGACACATCGGACACTTTTAACACATTTTTGGCGTCATTCACATTTATACTGCGATCAGTGCTATAAAAATGCACTAATTACTGTATAAATGTGACTGGCATTGAAGGGGTTAACACTAGGGGGTGAGGAAGGGGTTAAATGTATTCCCTGTATAGTGTTCTAACTGTGGGGGGAGGGGGGGTGACTGGGGAGGTGACCGATCTGTGTCCCTATGTACAAGAGACACAGATCGCTCTCCTTCTCTCCAGAGACAGCACGGACGCTGTCTCTGTGTAAAACGGCAATGAGAGATAATCTCATATGTTTACATATGGGATCATCTCTCATTGGCCGCACAGATCGCATCGCAAACGGCCACTCTGATTGGCCGTTCGCGGCGATCTGTGATTGGCTGTGTCCAAGGGACACGGCCAACACAGTGTTTCCACGCAGAGCACGCTGGAGCGAGCGTAGGGAAGCTGCTAGTGACAAGCCGTCAATTGACGGCTTGCTGGTAATTTAGATCCGCGCTAAAGCCGTCATTCAGCTATAGCGCGGATCTCAAGTAGTTAACTTATCGGGATAATTTAGGGCTTTTAGATATATATATATATTTATGGTCGTGGCCCTCTGACTGAGAGTGATGTGGATCACATAAACACGCGACAAGACTTACAACATAAATAGACCTGAAGTGTGCCTTGGTGGTCTGGTCAGTATGCCAAGAAAAGGGGGCATACCCAAAGTAAGTAATGGGTAGTTAATTGAAGAAGGATATGCTGAGAAGTGCCCTGAAAAAGGGAAGGGCGGGAGGGTGTCGAATGCGATTGAATGCGCAGACTCACGGACATGAGGTGAGCTGGGAAGAGTCGGCCCAGTGACATGTAGTACTGCACACTGAACCGACAAAGAGCATGTGTGAGTGGGCTGCTTAAATACCCTCCGGGCTCCTCCCATAAACTCAGGCCACCATACTGGCCTTCTTATTTATGGTCGTGGCCCTCTGACTGAGAGTGATGTGGATCACATAAACACGCGACAAGACTTACAACATAAATAGACCTGAAGTGTGCCTTGGTGGTCTGGTCAGTATGCCAAGAAAAGGGGGCAAAAGACTCAGATAGGGAAATAGCTTATATTGATTTCTTGTATTTATTGAGCCAGCTTGGTAAAGGCTTGTGCCATTTCTTCCTGAGGATTTGGGATGTATGTGGCAAAACAAGGAGACTTCCCATCAGCCTGGTGTCTTGATTACGTGGTCTGGTACTCCCTGTTGTGAGGCAGTTGAGGCTGCTCTAATTCGGAAAGAATGTCCTGAGAACAGACTGGGATTTGAAGCCCAAGTTGCTTAGGATTCTGACATGCTTGACAAACTGGCTGCCACTCTGGAAGCTGGTTTAGAAAGGGTAGCAACAAGCTACCATCAGATTGGCTGGGTAGATGGAGCAGTAGTTGGTCGAGCACCGTCACTGGGCATCAGGCATTGTTAGTCTGAAACAGGTTGACGTCAACCCCCGGGGCTGGTTTGTTGCGTTTGCAGACTGAGAGTGTAGGGGTTCGAAAGCGAGTCGGGTGGCGTCGGAGCAGTGTCTGACTGCCGGAGCCACTGATTGTAAATTCACTAGGCCGTAGGGAACCATAGAAGGCCTGGTAGATGGCTGCTAGGATGACTATGCTGGGCAAGGCCCTAAATGGGGAACGAGTAGGGATTTCAGACATGTGCCTAAAGAGGGCACTCTTGAAAGTTAGGCGCTTGCTACTGACTACAGGTTGGTGCTTCTGTATGCTCTGTAGGAGGGACTTGACTGCATGGGTTCGAGAATACTGACAGTTTACTGGGGTCCTGCAGGGACAGGAAATGCTGGACGCCATCTAGATATGGCGTGATAGTATTGTGAGAAAGGGTCAGCTGCGTGTGGCAATACGATATGAAGGCTAGGACGTGTCTAACGTTGCCTATTGCTGCTCGGAGGCAAGTGGCCAAAAATTAGCAGTTAGTATTCCAAGCAGTGTATTAGGCCTTCAGTGTGTTGCGTGCCAAGGAGTTAATAAGCTGGGTTGAGTTGGTGAGATGCTACTTCAGTCCATCGTCAGCAATGACCAGGGTGGGACAGGGATGGTTATTGGGTCAGCTCCAGGCTCTTGCTGGAAAAAACAAATAAGGTTAGAATGGGACAGAGCATCAGCTGCGATTTTGCATTTGCCTGGAATATGACTACAGAAGATATTAAACTGGTGACGGAGTGACAGCTGCGCGAGCCTGCGCAGGAAGGACGTGATGGGGAGAGGCTTGATCTACCTTAATTGATGAAGTCGGCTGTGGCCTGATTGTCTGTGGTGAAGAACACTGTCTGTCCAGTTCAAGTGTGGCCCCAAACCTGGGCAGCTGCCACAATGGGGTACAGCATGAGACGTGATGAAGACTGGGTGAAGCAGAAATTTAAGAGAATTTCTGGGGGCCAAGGTTTGGAGAACCAGTGGCGGACGAAAAATGCATGCAAAAGCCTGTGGTGGCTCGGCTGACACTGCTGGGATGAAGATTGAAATGCTGTTCTATCAGGTGGGGAAGTTGTTCCACATAGCTAAGTCTGCTACTGATGCTTGGTCTAGTTTAAGAACTTGGACTGGATCTTGCATTGGTGTGAGAAAATCAAGACAATACACAGGTGCTCAACAAGATGATATACGTGCACTCACTGACCAACGTGCACTCGCTGACCAACGTGCACTCGCTGACCAACGTGCACCCGCTGACCAACGTGCACCCGCTGACCAACGTGCACCCGCTGACCAACGTGCACCCGCTGACCAACGTGCACCCGCTGACCAACGTGCACTCGCAGACCAACGTGCACTCGCAGACCAACGTGCACTCGCAGACCAACGTGCACTCGCTGGTGCTGGATGGAAACCTGAACTAACTGCAGGGAAAAAGACAGGGAAAAGATGAGTGGCCCGCGTGCCACTAAAGATGAATGGCCAACTGGGTGCCACTGTGTGTTTGTTTGGCTGATTGTCACTGAGGTGTGTTTGCAAGTTTAGTTTGTATTCGGGTTTGCACGTAGGTGCATGCTGCAAAGTGTTTTATACTGCTGCAGACAATATTGTGTGGTTGCAAGGGTCTCAGTCTGGTTTGCTGAGACGATATTGCGTGGTTGCAAAGGTCTCGATGATTACGAGGTTTGTTTTGAGATGGCCTTGTGTGGTTGCACGGGTCTCAACAAGTGAGGGGTTGCTGAGACGATGTTGCGTTTGCAATGGTCTCAAGTGAGTGTCGGGCTGCTGAGATGACTCTGTATGGCTGCAAAGGTCTGAACGGGTGTCAGGTTGCTGAGACGATATTGCGTTTGCAATGGTGTCAAATGAGTGTCAGTTTGCTAAGACGACTTTGTATGGCTGCAAAGGTCTGAATGGGCGTTAGGTTGCTGAGACAAGATTGTGTGGTTGCAAAGGTCTAGACGAGTGTGAGTTAGCTGAGATGATATTACATTTTGCAAGGGTCTCAAATGAGTGTCAAGTTGCTGAGACAATATTCCCCCCTTTTTTTTTTTTTTTATATAAAAACGACTGTAAATGAAACGCTGGTAAACATGAGTTACCACATGTGGCTGTGTTTACAAGCTGTTACAGGCATCGGCGTTTCGAATGCCGTCTGAACCCAATTTTTTTTTTTTTTTCGAGAAGGTTTCTGAACTCAACTGCCTAGAAATTACTATAAATGCTCCTGTGTACATGTACTGATAAGATAACATAGAGGAGTGATTGGGGATCCTGTGTAGACGTACTGGTAAGATAACATAGAGGAGAGATCAGGGGTGGCTGAAAAACACCCATTTTTCTGGCTGCAAGGGTCTCAATGAATGCCATGTTGCTGGGGCGAGACTGCGTGGTCACAAAGGTCTTTGATGAGTGGGAGGTTGCTCGAGACGGTATTGCGTGGTTGCAAGGCTCTCGATGAGTGTGGGGCTGCTGAGACGGTATTGCGTTTGCAAGGGTCTCAACAATGGTGTGAGGCTGCCGAGACAGTATTGCGTGGTTGCAAGGGCCTTGATGAATGTGGGGCTGCTGAGACGGTATTGCATTTGCAAGGGTCTCAACAATGGTGTGAGGCTGCCGAGACGGTATTGCGTGGTTGCAAGGGCCTTGATAATTGTGGGGCTGCTGAGATGGTATTGCATTTGCAAGGATCTCAAAAAGGGTGTCAAGCTGCTGAGACGGTTTTGCGTGGTTGCAAGGGCCTTGATGAATGTAGGGCTGCTGAGACGATTTTGCGTGGTTGCAATGGTCTCAACAGGTGTCAGGTTGCTGGGCCGAGATTGCGTGGTGGCAACGTTTTTATTTTTTTTTTTGCGTTTTTTTTTTTTTTAATATATATAATTTTCTTTGCGTTTTTGTAAGGGCCTTGTGTTGCAAGGGTCTTAACAAGGGTGTCAGGCTGCTGAGATGATTTTTTGTGGTTTCAAGGGTCTCGATGAGTGTGGGTCTGCTAAGTCGGTATTGCGTTTGCAAGGGTCTCAACAAGGGTGTCAGGCTGCTGAGACGATTTTGCTTGGTTGCAATGGTCTAAACAGGTGTCAGGTTGCTGGGCCGAGATTGTGTGGTGGCAAATTTTTTTTTATTTTTTTTGCACTTTAATGTTTAATTTTCCTTCTTTTTTTTTTGCGTTTTTTATATATATATATATTTTTTTGCCTTTTGTAAGGGTCATGTGTTGCAAGGGTCTTAAGGGTGTCAGGCTGCTGAGACGATATACGAGTGGTTGCAAGGATGTCAATGAGTGTGAGGGCTGCTGAGACGATATTGCGTTTGCAAGGGTCTCAACAAGGGTGTCAGGCTGCTGAGACAATTTTGCGTAGTTGCAACGGTCTCAACAGGTGTCAGGTTGCCGAGGGGCTGAGATTGCGTGGTGGCAAAGGTTTTTTTTTTGCGTTTTTTTTTTGCGTTTTTATATTTATTTTTTATTTTATTTTGCGTCTTGTAAAGGTCATGTGTTGCAAGGGTCTAACAAGGGTGTCAGGCTGCTGATTTTGCGTGGTTGCAAGGATCTCAATGAGTGTGAGGGCTGCTGAGACGATATTGCGTTTGCAAGGGTCTCAACAAAGGTGTCAGGCTGCTGAGACGATTTTGCATGGTTTCAAATGGTCTCAACAGGTGTCAGGTTGCAGAGGGGCTGAGATTGTGTGGTGGCAAAGGTTTTTTTTTTTTTTTTGCGTTTTTTTTTGCGTTTTTATATTTATTTTTTTATTTTATTTTGCGTCTTGTAAAGGTCATGTGTTGCAAGGGTCTAACAAGGGTGTCAGGCTGCTGATTTTGCGTGGTTGCAAGGATCTCAATGAGTGTGAGGGCTGCTGAGACGATATTGCGTTTGCAAGGGTCTCAACAAGGGTGTCAGGCTGCTGAGACGATTTTGCGTGGTTGCAAATGGTCTCAACAGGTGTCAGGTTGCCGAGGGGCTGAGATTGCGAGGTGGCAAAGGTTTTTTTTTTTTTTTTGCGTTTTTATATTTTTTTTATTTTTTTTATTTTGCGTTTTGTAAGGGTCATGTGTTGCAAGGGTCTTAACAAGGGTGTCAGGCTGCTGAGATGATTTGCATGGTTGCAAGGTCTCAATCAATAAGAATTGGGTTACTGAGAAAGGATAGAAACACCTGGTTTGTTTGTACCTTAAGCAAGCAGTATAAGGTAGAAGGGCAACGCCTGTTTGAATCGTGGTTCCGTAGGGGCCACTAATGAATGATATGGGAGACAACAAATGGTAGCAAATTGATAGGACATAAAGAATGTAATAACAAATCTTACTTGCGACAGTGGGCCATGCAAGTGAGTTTGCGGCGGACTGTGGCTGGAGTGAAACATGTCTGGAAGGTGTAGCGTGATGCCGTGCATGGGGCAAAACAATGAGGTTTGGTGTGTAGAAAATAGAACACGAGAAGTGCGTATCAATGCTTTGTAAGTTCCACTGCGGGAACCAAACATATGGTACGGGTGACACCATGAGTGGCCACAAATTTGACGTGACAAACAAGCTAACGAATCCTAGCTGGGACAGTGAATGTGCGACTGGGTTTGCTTTGGACTGGAGTGGATGTGCAACACATCCGAAGAGTGTGGTGTGGCGCCATGCATGACGCACAGGCAATAACTTTGGTAAATAAATGAGAGAGAGGAACCGTGTACAAACAATTCGTAAGTTCCGCTGCGGGAACTAAAAACACACGGCATGGGGGAACAATGAATGACAAAGGTAGAAAGCATGCAATGTATCTGATACAAAACGGTTGTAAAAATGCATGAAACAAATTCGATACGAATCGGTAGTAAGGAGTATTGAACGAATCTGATACAATTTGGTTGTAGAGTGTATACTACCCCTTGCTTTGAAACCGAATACCTACCAACCACCCATCCTCCCAGGCTAATCAAGTGCAGACAAGGCACCATGTGAGTCCAATTACCACCTCAATTTGCCAAAGAACCCATACAAACACATGCTAATCTCCAAATGGATTTACAAATGAATCGTATGTTTGGCATAAGGAAGTTACAAATGTACTACGCCTGAGCCGAATGATGTTGGAACATAAGCAACAGTAACTCAGAGGCAGATTTTTTTTCCAAAAGAGATGCAGGATTTGCAAGATTGCACAAGATACTAAAAGGTTTGAATCCTACCTGCGACAGTAAGGGGGAACCGGCGGCGAAGACCATGAAGGGAGAAGCCACAAAGCGATTGCGATGTCGAATGCGATTGAATGCGCAGACTCACGGACATGAGGTGAGCTGGGAAGAGTCGGCCCAGTGACATGTAGTACTGCACACTGAACCGACAAAGAGCATGTGTGAGTGGGCTGCTTAAATACCCTCCGGGCTCCTCCCATAAACTCAGGCCACCATACTGGCCTTCTTATATATATATATATATACATACATACATTTTTTTTCTAAAATTAATAATATGATTTGTTTAGGGAGTAGGTAAATGGTGAAAAGAGAATGGAGAACAGATATGTCTGCTAATGCACACATTGGCTAATGTTATATACAGTTAAAGTGGTACAGGTAAGCCTATAACAAGACAGCTGGAACACAAAATTGCATTAAAAAAACACATCGGCCCAGATTCACAGAGCAATTACGCCTGTCTAACTGGTGTTAGACAGGAGTAATTTAAAATTTTGCGCGCCGTATCACTAGTTTGAATCCTCAAACCATGATACGGCGGCTTCGGGCTTCGATCCGAGAGGCTTACGTCTTCGTAAGCCTTCGGATCTACGCTGCGATATTTTTGCGGCCGCTGGGAGGAGTTTGCGTCATTTTCATGCGTCGGGATATGCAAATTCGTTTTTACGGCGATCCACGAAGGTACGAGTGTCCCTCGCAATCGCCTACGTCATTTTTTGGCTACGTAATGTTAGAGGAGCTTTTTGCTGGTCTAACAGTGCGTAACCCATGTAAAGTATGGCGTATGGCCATCGTTCCCGCGTCGATTTGAAATAATTTTTTTTTTTTAACGTAACTCGTTCGGGAATAGGAATGTACGTAAACGACGCTACTACGACGTAACGACGTGATTTCGCGCAATGCACGGTGGGAAATTTGCGAACGGAGCATGCGCAAACGGGAACGCACCTATTTTAAATGCTTCACGCCCCCTACTCGCGCATATGCATTGCGACGGGAGAAATACACTACGCCGCCGTCGTTTACTGGACAAAATCTACCTGGATTCCACGTAGAGCCAGGTAAAAAACGGCGGCGTAGTGTATTTCTGATACGCTACGAGAATCTAATTCTCTATGAATCTGGGCCATGGACTTTTAAGCTGCAAGAATTTTCCTTTTATCTTGTTTTTAACAGATTTTTGGAATAAAACCTTGACATACTTCACCATCGAAGCCCTTTCTTTTATTTTTTCCCATTAAGCACTCGACAGCTCTTCTTAAATAATTTTTGGGGACGTGATAACTTCCTCATCCACAAACGCTTTTGGATTCACTTGGTGTGGGTGTCCTGGAGGTTGGTTGTTCATTGGGATTACCATTGGGATCATGCAATTTCCTGCTGGAAACATTTGCAAGCGCTTTATGACTACCTGTAATAGGGGTCATGGAAGTGTGGTCAGTAGGATGTGTGGCAGGTGATGGTGGTGGAAGATCTACAGTCACTTTTTACCTTACTGTTCAACAGGAACTTGAAGATCCTGATACACTGATTTTTATTAGGGTTGTCCCGATACCACTTTTTTAGGAACGAGTACAAGAACCGATACTTTTTTTCATGTATTCGCCGATACCGAATACCGATACTTTTTTTTTAAATGTGTCCCCAAATGCAGTCATGTCTCCCCACAAATGCAGCCATGTCTCCCAACAAATGCAGCCATGTCCCACCACAAATGCAGCCATGTCCCCCACATATGCAGCCATGTCCCCCCACATATGCAGCCATGTTCCCAAACATATGCAGCCATGTCCTCCCCAAACATATGTAGCCATGTCCCCCATATATGCAGCCATGTCCCCCATATATGCAGCCATGTCCCCCATATATGCAGCCATGTCCCCCCACATATGCAGCCATGTCCCCCCACATATATCCAGCCATGTCCCCCACATATGCAGCCATGTCCCCCCACATATATCCAGCCATGTCCCCAAACATATTCAGCCATGTCCCCCGTACCTAAATGATGATGCCGCCGCTGCCGCGTTAATCAGCATGCGGGGAACATTACAGGCAGCTTTAGTTTAAATAGCTGTTTTCCCTACAGCGCTGTAAATAGATACTCCCCCTTGCTCAGGATTGGATAGATTCCTCCAATCCCGAGCAAGGGGGAGTGTCTATACACGGTGCGGCAGGGAAAACAGCTATTCAAACGAAAGCTGCCTGTAATGTTCGCCGAACGCTGATTAACGTGGCAGCAGCGGCTTTGCGATATACGGCGGCGGCGGCGGGGGGCAAGTATTCTATTCAGGCATCGGGGGCATTTGCGGGAGTACAAGTACTCTCGCAAATACTCGGTATCGGTCCCGATACCGATACTGGTATCGGTATCGGGACAACCCTACTTATTATAATTTCACTGAATAATTTAATACAATTTTGTGTTTGGACTTTCCATTAGATCGTTTAAATGTTAGTTTCTGATGAGATTGTTTTTGATACATTTACTACATTTGCACATTTGCACTTTAATTTTTAAGGAGCGCAATTTAATCAATTTAATATTGATTTGTCTATTTACTAGTAGGTACTCTGAATATCTCCTAAACTTGCACAGTTTAAGAGATATTCAGTATCTGCGCTGTTGCAAACATCATCGGCTATGCTGTAAGATAGGAACCTGCGCTAGGACTGAAAGTCTAGGCTGCTGCTCCCCTAAAGCCTAACCCCTCAGAGAGGAGGTAGGATAGATAAATAGTGGAAAAAAATGGGGTAGTGGCGCTACCTAGAAAATCGCATTAAAAACCATATATACTCAAACAATAGAACAGTCTAGGAGTGTAGGTCGAGTACAGTATGGGGCGTGGGCCCAATGTGTGGCTGGGTGTACCTCGGACAGACTAGGTATCAATATGCCGTAGTGTGCTGTGCACAGTGCAGTAAAGCTGGTAGTGAAACAGGGGAGGGGCTAGAAGCTACCCTCTATCGCCTGTAGCCACACTGAGTGTGTGTAGTGAGTGTGTGGGGCTCTGACACACGCCCAGAAGTGAGTAACAAACCACAAAAATGTATGGCAATCACCATGCAATAATACGTAACACAATATATCAGCATAAGTACAGTATCACAGCCAAGCAGAATAATATTAGTAATGATGATAATAATAGTCCGATGATGGTAAAGGAATATAATGTGATGCTATAAAGTAAAACTGGCACAGAGCTGCACAAAAGTCAATCATATGCAGGTATTGTTCAATGGTATTGTAATCCAACTATAAATGGAGGGGGGGGTGTGTTGGTCTTGCTGTGGAGGGGGTGCTTCTAACTGCCAAACAGCCAACGAGGTGGTCCCGGTGCTCCCCTCAGTGTTCCCCACTCACCAGACGGCCAACCCCACCAGGGGTCACAGGCATATGTCACAGAATCCTCCGATCACAGCTGATGTTCACTCCTCCCCGGGACTACAGCTCTCCAATAGTTGATCCGGCCGATTTTCTCCTTGTGGGTAAATGATGAAAGTTCCTCCGTTCCTCAGAGGGAAAAATAATAAAGGCTCCGATGGTGCAGTATGTTTTTTAAAAAGGTCACTAGTTTATTAAGACCTGTGTGCCACAATGCCACTCACTGACAGGGGGCGGCTGCAGGCCAATATAAACAAGAGCTACAAAACTCTCCAATTAAAAACAATAGCAAAAGGCAAAAGATAAAAGAAAAATCAAAACAAAGTCAAAAGTCAAACAAGGCCGATTTGAGTGTAGTACTCTATAGGCTCTACGGGTGTGCACGTGTGTATGATGGTGTTCAGCGTGCGTTTCAGCTGCGCTCCACCAGACGCTGACCCGGAAGTGACGTATGTGCGTCTATGCCTGACGTACGTTTCGAATAGATTCGTCTTCTGAGGCATAACTGCGCATCCATCCATAGCAGGTATAAATGGGTATCGCCGTGCTACGTCACGCACCCTCAACCGGGGGAACAGCCAATCATGATGCAGGCAGCCCATATACATCAACGAGAGGAGGTTTAGCAGGAGCGCCCTTGGAGTTAATACTACCATAGCACGGCGTGACTCACCCTACTGGTTGGCAAGTATATTACATCAATAGCCGAGATAAGCCACCCGGTCTAGATGTTACAACAAAACTATTAAAATGACATCTGCAGCAAGCCACGCATATCCACCATGATAAGGATATGCTGCCCGCATATGTAATAGGAAACATATGGTGTCCCAAACCCATTAGTAACCTTACATTAAGAGTCGAGTGCGCAAATGTGACTGAGTGACTCAAGATATAGGAACATAAATGTGCAACTGTCTGTGTATTAGTAGCCAGATGGAAATAATTCCATGCTAGTCAATGTAAATAGTGTGTGTAATGGTGGTCCCATCTAGGGCCACCGGTGAAACCCGTGATAATAGTTTGGTAGGTATAATGCACCAACCAAATGTGAGATATGTCTCAAATAAGAGGTGTGATATAAAAGGTAATTAGTATAATAAAAATTAGAGATAGATAATAGAATGGTATAAGTGATCTCTAGATATGTGCAAAGAAAACATGTGGGGTGGGGGTGGCCCAGATAAATGAGTTAATTTATAGTGCAACCTTTAGTGGATCAGTGGATGCCAATAGTTACAAGATGTATTAGTGGGTAATGAGTATGGGGTAGGCCCTGGATCCTTCCATGTTTAGGGGTTGGAAAGAAAGCAGTTGAGATCAATGTCTACATTCAGGCCATGTGGTACCAGGGTGCCTAAACGGTATATCCAACTAGTCTCGTTTTGGGATATGGCCGTAACTTTATATCCCCCCCTCTAATTATCCTTCACCATGTCTATCCCATAGAAAATAAGGCCAGACGGGTCCTTCTGGTGGAATTCTTCGAAGTGGCGAGATAGGTTATGTTTGGGGAATGCTTTGCGGATGTTCTTAATATGTTCACGTATCCGTATACGCAGTGGTCTAGTTGTTCTGCCCACATATTGGAGATGGCAGGGGCACTCAATAATGTATGTGACATGGGTAGTGTTACAGGTGATGAGGTCTCTGATTTTATACACTTTCTGGTCTGTTTTGGATTTGAACTCAGTCTTCCTACATGGCTGCTTTTTACTCACCCTACAAGCTAGGCATCTTTGGCATTTGTAAAACCCTTTGAGTTCTGGGCAGATTTCTACTTTCTTAGGTGGATTTATAATGTTATGTACCAAATGGTGTCTCAGAGAGGGCGCTCTACGGTATATGAATGAGGGTTTCTTTGGGAGGGCCTTCGAAAGTATAGGGTCTTCTTTTAAGATAGGCCAGTATCTCTTTAATATAGTTTCAAATTCCTTATACTGGGTGTTAAATCCAGTGATGAAAGACAGATTACGTTGATTTGTGGTACGCTCAGAGTTCTGTGTTAGGAGTTCATTACGATCTCTTTGCTATGCGCACTGAAGAAATGGGTCGCTGGTGCTGTTTCTTCAGTAGCTGTGCAGTGACCGGTGGCTCCCACGCACATGCGCGGGAGTGGCGTCATCATTTCTCCGGCCAAACAGAGTGCCGGAGCCATGAACCCGAAAGAAACTCTGGTGGAAGATGTTGGCCGTCTACTCGGAGTGCTGACGCCAATTCAGGGCAATCATTCAGAGGTAAGTATTTCATAATTCGCAATGCATACTAGCTTATTATGCCTTTGTCTTGCAGGGTTGGGTTGTTGTTTTTTTTTTCAGGCTTACAACCTCTTTAACATAACAGTGTTTTTTTTTTTCTTTTGGTATAAAGTTTTTATATGAATAAATAAAAGTTGATCATTGTAAGAACCCCTGTCAGTAATATATGGTTTGTTTCAACACTCTTAAGCAGGATAGCTTGTTCTGTTGAAAAACAAAAAACAGACTTACTGTCCAGATCACGGGGTACAAATAAAGGAAAGAAGGCCTAAAAAGGAAAACTAGTGCAACCATCACATCTAAGAATTGGTAAAGTGAAATATAGTAAATGTTTGCTTTTGGGTTTAATACCACTTTAAATTTAGTAAGCGCACATGTCTATTTTTGCAATCTTTTTTATATATAATACGCATTTCAAAGTTGCATTGGTATAAATACACTATATCCAATATTATACAGGAACAATTCCTGTTCTGCCTGTAAAAAATAAATAAAAATGCTTTGCAATAATTGTCTTGTTCTGATAATTTGATTTCATATACCAATAAGAACTCTTGAAATAATATCAGACACCCTGTGATCAAAAACTGTGTTGACGATATGATCCTCTTTTTACATTTTTCTAGCATCTCTAAGATAAGAAATTAAATTAACTTTTAAGTTTATCTACCCTAGGGGGCTTACTCTTCTCTTTTTTTCATTCTCTACTTATCAGATTGCAGAGTTTGTACACGCTGTTCAACCATGTGTCTGCATTCCTAATGTTACTTTTATTTCAATACATATTTTAAAGCCAAGTAAAAAAATAAAATATATATATATATATATATATATATATATATATATAATCATTGGTTGAATAAATATTCACATATACATGACTAGAATAATACATATAAAACATACAGTATATGTGCATTTATGAAACTTTAATCAGATAATTTGAGGTATTGATTAACCACTTAACAACCGAAGGCCGTTATTTAACATCCTCGACTTTGTGCGGTGATATCTGAATGATGCATGCAGCTACAGGCATCATTCAGATATCACCATCTTCAGCCGCCTATTCTGGGCACGATAAGAACGATCAAATCGGCAGTTCCGCCACTTGATCGATCTTATAGGCGGCGGGAGGGGAGGTCCCCCCTCGCCGCCATCCGGTGCTTCTCTGGGCTCTCCCGTGCCGGAGAACGGTCACCAGTCATCTCTATGACCGTCGGAGGCCCAGCGCGACGTTATGACGTCACACCTGGTACCGGGAAGTAAACAAAGCCGCAATCGAGGCTGTCGGCATGAGATCTGTTAATTTGTTTTCACAATCTCATGCTTGTAAGCCAGGAGGAAAGATGTGGGGTCTTATTGACCCCACATCTCTCCATAAAGAGAACCTGTTACACTATTTCCTATTACAAGGGATGTTTAAATTCCCTGTAATAGGAATGAAGGTGATAAAAAAATATATATAAAAAAAGTGTAATTTTTTTAAAACGCCCCTGTCCCCGGTAGCTTGCGCGCAGAAGCAAACACGCATTCAAGTCCCACCCACATATGTAAATGCCATTCAAACCCCACATGTGAGGTATTGTGGCGTGCGTTAGAGCGTGTGCAACAATTCTAGCACTAGACCTCCTCTGTAACTCCATGAGTGTGCGCAATTTTAAAGCGTGACATGTTAGGTATCTATTTACTTGGAGTAACACCATCTTTCACATTATACAAAAAAATTGGGCTAACTTTACTGTTTTGTTATTTTCTAATTCATGAAACTGTTTTTTTTCCCTAAAAAAAGGCGTTTGAAAAATTATTGCGCAAATACTGTGCGAGAAAAAAAGTTGCAATGACCGCCATTTTATTCCCTGGGGTGTCTGCTAAAAAAATATATAACGTTTGGGGGTTCTAATTAATTTTCTAGCAAAAAAATATAGATTTTTATATGAAGGAGAGAAGTGCCAAAATAGGCCCGGTTGCCAAGTGGTTAAGAAGGATAAGCTTTGGGTTAGGGTCTACTATGTTTTTGACATGAAGCCAAGTCATTCTCAGTTTGAGAAAATGAATGAAGCTAAAGCTAGTGTTCATGACAACAAATTGCTAACAACGCACCTTCAGGCCTCTGAACTGTAATTGAGTAGATTAGAAGGGTCAATTATGGGAGTTTTTGGCATGGAGTAATTAGGAAAATATCACAGGGAAATAAAGCTGGTGCTGATTGCCTGAGACACACAAACAGTGTATTGTACCGTAGTATAGAAGATTTCCAGTGTTCCCAGTGATAGATGCTGGTGGCAATTTCTAAAAATGTCCATATTTACACAAAGACACACACACTGGGGTGTATTTATATATATATAAAAAAATGCAAAGCTATTTCTTCTGTAACATTACAAAATTGCATGTACATATGTTCGAATACTTGGGCATTCCAAAACCATATGGTAAAATTAACCTAAATTCCCTGTACATTGCAGGTGTAGTGCACTTGGGAGATGCAAGACTACCCCACCGAAAGAGAATATAGGGGGTGTAGTAAGACCGATGGAAGAATTCTGTTTGAAGCCCATTGTTGTGCCATTCATCCACGACCATCACCTAATGTTGAGGCTGGGTTCACACTGATACTACACGACAGTCATACGACTTTCTTCCTACTTTGCTCTGCGACATCAGTCCTACATTGGTCCTACATCCATCTGACTTGATACTACTTTGATCCTACTTTGTGATAGTCTGACTTGTCCTTTGACCAATCAAAACAATCCCAGTGTGGGATAAATTCTTTTTACTGCTGCTGTAATCACCATGTCGGATGTAACAAGTTGGATGATTAGGACCAGGATCCTACTTTCATCCTACTTCAATGATATTCAATGGGCTGAAGTAGGATCAAAGTCGGACCAAAGTAGTACAGGGAGCATTTGGGACCGACTTGTGTCGGACCAGTTAAGACGGCTCCCATAGGGAAACATTAATTTTCACACGTTGTGCGACATAAGCTCCCAATGTCGGAGCGTTTGTCGTACAAGTGTGAACCCAGCCTTAAGCATGATAATGCATGGCCCCATGTTGCAAGGATCTGTACACAATTCCTGTAAACTGAAAACATCCCAGTTCTTGCAGGGCCAGCATACTCACTGGACATGTCACCTATTGAGCATGTTTGGGATGCTCTGGATCGGCATATATGACAGAATGTTCCAGTTCCTGACAATATCCAGCAACTCCGCACAGCCATTGAAGAGGAATGGACCAACATTTCACAGGCCACTATCAACAACCTAATCAACTCTATGTGAAAGAGATATGCTGCACTGCGTGAGGCAAATGGTGATCATGCCAGATACTGACTGTGTATTGTACCGTAGTTACACCGACCCCCCCCAAATACAGTAAAACTGCACATTTTAGAGTGGCCTTTTATTGTGGCCAGCCTAAGGCACATTTATACAATAATCATGTGGTTTAATCAGCATCTTGATTTGCCAAACCTTTGAGGTGGATAAATTATCTCATAAAAGGAGAAATGCTCACTAACACAGATTTAGCCCTGGTTCACACTGGTGCGTTTTGACATGCGATTTGGCATGTCAACTCGCATGTCAAAACGGCGGATTTTGCCGCAAATTGCCGGCAATGGCACTGTCCTAATCGGCGCGACGCTGCATCTGCGGCGCTGCACAGATGTCTCTTAAATCAAGGCCGAAATTGGGACTGCCAGCGGGAGTGAAATTGCGCGAGTTCAGCTGAACTTGCACAGCTTCATTCCCACAGCTCAGTGTGAACCTGGGCTTAGACAGATTTGTGAACAATATTTGAGAGAAATAGGCCTTTTGTGTACATAGAAAAAGTTGTAGATCTTTGAGTTTAGCTCAAGATAAATAGGAGAAAACATAAAAGTGTTGCGTTTATAATTTTGCTTAGTGTATATTAATACACTGCCTGCACTTTATATATAGTCTACACTACACTGACTACACTGTATATGTGTATATATATATATATATATATATATATATATATATATATATATATATATGCATACATACGCACATATATATATATATATATATATATATATATATATATATATATATATATATATATACACACCTCAAAAAAATTAAAGAAACACTTTTGAATCAGAACTCCTGGGATATTGATCTGGTCAGTTAAGTAGCAGACGGGGATGGGTGTATACAGAAGGGGTTGTTAATCAGTTTCAGCTGCTTTTCTGTTAATTGAAATTAATAATAGGTGCACTAGATGGGCAACAATGAGACAACCTCCAAAACAGGAATGGTTTTTCAGGTGGAGGTGTCTGACATTTTTTTTCCTTGCTCATCTATTCTAGGGTCAGTGTCAAAACTGGAAGCACAAGGCGATACTTGGACCCTATAAAGGTTGCACAGGCAGTCCAACTCCTCCAGGATGGCACATCAATACGTGTCACTGCCAGAAGGTTTGCCGTGTCTCCCAGGACAGTCTCAAGATCATGGAGGAGATTCCAGGAGATCGGCAGCTACTCTAGGAGAGCTGGACAAAGCTGTAGAAGGTCCTTAACCCATCAGCAGGACCAGTATCTGCTCCTTTGTGCAAGAAGAAACAGGATGAGCACTGTCAGAGCCCTACAAAATGACCTCCAGCAGGCCACTGGTGTGAATGTCTCTGACCAAACAATCAGAAACAGACTTCATGGGGGTGGCCAGAGGGCCCGACGTCCTCTAGTGTGCTCTGTGCTCACTGCCGGACACTGTGGAGCTTGATTGGCATTTTCCATTGAACATCAGAATTCAGGTCCACCACTGGTGCCCCATGCTTTTCACAGATGAGAGCAGGTTCACCCTGAGCATATGTGACAGACGTGAAAGGATCTGAAGAAGCCACGAGAACTTTATGCTGCCTGTAACATTATTCAGCATGACCGGTTTGGTGGTGGGTCAGTGGTGGTCTGGGGAGGCATTAAATTGAGGGATGCACAGACCTCTACAGGCTACACAACGGCACCCTGACATTAGGTATTGGGATAAAATCCTTGGACACATTGTCAGACCCTATGCTGGTGCATTGGGTCCTGGGTTCCTCCTGGTGCATGACAATGCCTGGCCTCATGTGGTGAGAGCATGTAGCCAGTTCCTAGAGGATGAAGTAATTGATACCATTGAATGGCCCCCACGCTTACCTGACCTAAATCCAAAAGAACACCTCTGGGACATTATATTTCGGTCCATCCGGTGCCATCAGGTTGCACCTCAGTTTGTTCAGGAGCTCAGTAATGCTCTGGTCCAGATCTGGGAGGAAATACCCCAGGACTATCGTCTCATTAGGAGCATGCCCTGATGTTGTCAGGCATGCATACAAGCACTTGGGGGTCATACAAACTACTGAGGACCATTTTGAGTTGTTGAGATGAAATTTCAGGAAAATGGACTAGCTTGCTGCATAATTTTTGATTTTTGGGGTGTCTTTGAATTCAGCCCTCTGTAGGTGGATAATTTTCATTTCCATCAAATTATGTGCCATTCTTTCATTCCTAACACATTACCCAGTCCATATCATAATAGATATCCAGCATTTTTTATTTTCCCTCTATGTTTCGTCAATGATCACAGATTAGTACCATCATTATGGTTGGCATTATGAGGCTGTTTTTGAATCTGACGGCTCTATTATATCGTCCAGCATTAAGATCCATGTATTAATTCCTGGTTGTGAGTATATCTTATGACCTCTTTTTTAGGGGTATCATATTTGTCAATAGCCAATTCATTTAATTTCTATGTGGTCTCTGTCCTCTTAGGTTATTATGTTAAGACACAAAACAAAATAAATCCGCGCTATCTGATGGGTGAGCAGCTACAAAAACCAGTGAACAAAGGAAGATAACAAACAAAACATACAAATTGTAGCGCTAGGTGATATTATGATAATATTATAAACACGGAGGCCCGGATTCAGGTAGAGCGGCGCATTTTTGTGCAGGCGTAGCGTGTCTACTTTACGCTATGCCGGCACAATGTTGAGAGGCAAGCATGCTATTTACAAAGAATATGCGCTCAACATTGCGCCGGGGAGCGTATAATTGTCGGTGTAAGCCTACGTAAGTCAAAGTAGGTGGAAGTGGGCTGAAAGTGGGCGTGATATATTATATATTATATATTGTGATATATTATAATAAAGCGTGACCCCATGCAAATGATGGCCACAGCTTCAAAAAACTAACTGCGCATGCGTCGTCTCTTGGAGGCATCCCAGTGCGCATGCTCACAGTTACGTCGAAATAGCTGCCTAAGATACGCCGAACACTGCCTACGACGTGAACGTAACCTACGCACAGCCCTATTCACGTAGTACTACGAAAACGGCGTACGAGACATAAAATTTGACGGTGTTGTTCCCTGGCCCATACCTTTGCATTACCTGTGCCTGCTATATGAGGGTGCATTTACGGCGTATCTTACTCATTTGCATATTTACAATGGGAATGCCGAATGCGTCCAGGGAAACTATGCGTCCACGATATGCCGGCGTAGGCAAGTTACGTTCTGTGGCTGAAGCCTTGTTTTACGGCGTATCTAGCTTCGCGAATCGGCGTAACAATACAATGGCGCACATTTGTACTAACGATGGTATATCTATAGATACGCCGGCGTAAAATGTTCGTGAATCCGGGCCTGAATGTCTATACCAAAAAAACACCAAGTGACAGATGTGTAAAACAACAAAGGGACTGGTTCATATAAGAAAAAAAAGTCCAAATGATAAATTGTTACAAAACTTGATTGATTTATAGGACTAGGTAAATAATCCCTGATCAACAGTGATTTACACTTGAATGTAATGCACACTTATGGAATACCAGCCACCAATATTGCAGAGGCTTACCAGATTGATTGAACCCTAATGAGCCTATGCCCAGAGGGTCAACAAATCTGAGTGTATACAATGGATATAACAGTGTAGGACCAGATCTTCATACGGCAAGAAACAGCAAATCCACCAATCGAAAGGAAGATGTCTAATACTTGAAGATGGTAACCCCCAAACCGTCAAACCATAAACCGGATGTGTTGGAGAAGAGTAAAACAGAAGAAACACATAGAGTAATACCGTAGGCAATGCGCATTTAATCATTTTTAGAAACACTTACATGGAAGTGAAAGCAAAGAACATTTTGATCAAAAATGTGCGTGGTAGCAGTGGAGTCACCCACTCCACTGGTGACTACACTGCTGCCACGCACATTTTTGATCAAAATGTTCTTTCCTTCCACTTCCATGTAAAGGGTGACTCCACTGCTGCCACGCACATTTTTGGACTAAAAAGAAGGAAGCAGAAAGTCAGATAATTTAGAAATTCAGTCAGGAGGAGAAGTGACATCACAGACACAGAAACCTGTTGTATACAGCTAAAGGAGATAGGTTACACACACACACTAACAGCAGGGTTGTGTTTCATTTACATGCACAATGCATCTGCCGTTTTGGGGAGGAAAAGCTGGAGTTGAGCTTTAAAGCATGGGACAGAATGATGTAAAATGTTATCGCTACTCCTCACTGTGGTTTAACCCACTCTTACCTCAATTTGCTGAATTACCAGAACCAATGATTTGGGTCTTCAAAGGGGTCGAGCTGCTAAAAGACATCACTACTGCAGGCAAACTCTTGACCTTCAATGTCAGTATGTGTGTGTGTGTAACCTATCTCCTTTAGCTGTATACAACAGGTTTCTGTGTCTGTGATGTCACTCCTCCTCCTGACTGAATTTATAAATTATCTGACTTTCTCCTTCTTTCTTTTTAGTCCAAAAATGTGCGTGGCAGCAGTGGAGTCACCCTTTACATGGAAGTGGAAGGAAAGAACATTTTGAAGGCCAAATTTGAATTTCCAAACACGTATTTTTACAAATGTTCCAGATCTTCAGGGAGAGGGTTGGGAGTATATATGGGTCTATCCCTCGACATATTTGATTTCTATTGGGGACCGCTTGATCCACTATAAATGTATTCATAGGATTTACTTTACACTTGCAAACCTTGCCATTATTTATGAATCTTCCTCTGCTGAATGTTAGTACTGCACCTTTTCCCCAGCAGACTTTAATCACATCTTCTGGCAGTGCCCTTTAATTCAACAATTCTGGGTGTGGGTGGTTCAAATTCTCAAAGACATTATGGATCTTCTAATTTCTTTGATGGCATTGGCCTGCCTGCTAGACCTAGTGGAAAAGATAGCCCCTACCATAGCTTGCTATTCTTTGCCCCTGCAAATCAGTTATTTTTAAATTGGAAAAAAATTGTTCCTTCTCTAACATTCTGGAACAGGTTGGTGAATTCAGTGTTACCCTTTTACAATGCTACTTGTGTACTGTCAGTCCAGGTGCTATTCCACATTTAGAGGGGGATGAGAGAGTTACCTTGCTCTCATCCAGGTAATTTGCACAAATTCAGCTCTGATCTAGCTGGGCTGTGCTGTCGGTTCATCCTGTGTTCTTGGGGTGCCTTACCACCCTGGGGCGTCAGGTGGCGGCAGTGAAGTCCAGGTAGGAGCTCCTTCTATCCCGCAGCCAATCAGAGGGGTTTTTCCCTTGCAGGGCTTATTCTCGGGGAGGGTACTTCTAGTTAGGTGCCTGTGGCAGAGCAAGGGCCTGTGGCAGAAGTTCCACTCCTATTTTCATTTGAGCCAAGTCTGTGGCAGAGACTTGTTTCTCCTTTTTAAGAGTCCGAGTGATACTCTGGCTGCCAGTTCTGTGAGAGAGAATGTCCAGGTACACTATACCCACTCCGGCTGGAGTGCCGACAAAGCAAAGGTATCGTTGAAGTAGGACTGCTTCTACATGGTTAAGGCCTGAATCTGCAATTCTCCTTTCACCAATCTTTCTCTGTCTACTTCAAGTTAATTGTTTGCCGTGTTTGGCAAGAGAATAAAAGCACAGAAAACGACACCTTGCTGTTTGGACATTCCGTCATTGCTCACATCACCTTATCATCATCATATCCCTAGACGCTTAATAAAAGGTAACACGCTGTCCCAAATCTATCCAGCGGCTCCTGAGGGAATGTCTCAAAATATTCAAGAAGGTCTTTCAGCTGGCTATCCACATTTGCCAATGCATAAGTGCTCCTAGAAATGTAGACCAATGTAATTATGCTGTCAGTGCCATTGAATGTAGTGTTCCTGACTCTGGGTCATGTGCTTTTACCAGGTAGAAACTCTCACATCGCTTGGTCTATCAAAAAGAAAGAAAGAAATAAGTCAGCACTAGAATAAATGTGAATAAGGCTGACTGCTATATAGACAAAATCCACAGACTGGATCAGAGGATAGAGGAACCATAGTGTAGCATTTTATTGAATCAACTTCACATAAATAAAAGTAACTCCCACATACAGTACATAAAAACCAGTTTAAAGGGGGAGGAGCTTGGGAGCTCAGCGGTGAGGTAATGCCTGCCTAGAGCTCCACACACCACGGACTGGAGGAGCCTAATAATGGCAGAGGTAACCCCCAAATCTGCCCAATAAGCTACCCAAAGGGACCCCACAGCCACCTACCACACAAGGGTACCCTTTTCGGGGGGTTTTGAAACACATTTTGTGCTGAAAATCGGTGTGAGAGAGCTACCTCACAGCCTCACAGGGCCTCAGTGATTCTGTCATGGCACTGAAGATATCCTGTGCAGACATAGCAGGGAGGGAGCTGAATCAGCAGACAGCCCCTCCTGCTGTGAAAGTGAATTTCCAGCCCCATTAAAGGAACATAGCCAGAATAAATACCCTCCAGGGAATAAAATGGAGAACTGTGATAAAATATTACAGAAAGACTTGCCACCACAAATAACATTGGAACAAATAGAGCGGCTGCTGCAAAAATCATTAAAGGTTACCTCAGACTATATCACTACAAGCCTTACTAAGGAGATTAGGGAATTAGGGCAGCGAACTTCAGCACTAGAATTAAGGACTGACATTTTAGAAAAATGTACAGCTGATTTCTCTTCAGAAATCGATAACCTTAAAGAGGAAAATTTAACTTTACAAACCAGATTGGAAAATTACGAAAATCATGCGAGAAGGTCAAATATTCGCATTAGAGGAATCCCAGAAACAGTGATTGATCTACAGGCCACAATGACTGCTCTTTTTCAGGAACTGCAACCGGGAATACCGTTGGAGCGACTTGAAATGGATAGGGTACACAGAGCCCTCGCTCCAAAAAAATTTGATGGCCCACCACACGATCGCAAAATTTCATTACTACCGGACCAAAGAATTACTACTAAATGCAGCAAGGCATAAAAATATGTTGCAATTTCAAACATATAATTACCAACTTTTCGCCGATCTGTCGCAGCTAACCATCAACAAAAGGAGGGCTCTGAAACCACTCTTCCAAATACTGCAACGCAACAACATCATTTACCAGTGGGGCTTCCCCTTTTCTGTGAGATTTTCATACCAAAACCACAAATATACTTGCCATAGCGCAATAGATCTTCAAGCTACTCTGCAAAATGTAGGGCTGATGAACGCCACCCATGACGCCACGGACTCTCGCCGAAAGTTCTCCTTGCATCCCGACATATATAATTCCTCTTCTGCTTCCAGAGAAAATGGGGACCATAGTCCCAACAAAAGACTTTGCAAGTCGTCACCTGTTCCTGATCCCTGTTACTCTATGGACTGAATAGGACCACAAACTGTGCTTATTCCTTTTACTCCCTTTCTCTGGGAATCTGCTTGAGCCTGTAGGTCTTGGTCTTATTTTGGACCCCATTTGACTGCCTGGTAACGTCTTCATTTCAGTAACGCATAAGTTATTGTTGCAGTGACTTTTTTCAAGTTATCCTCTTTTCTCTCCCCCCCTTTTTTTTCCCCTCTCCTCTTACCAGGCCTGACAAGTTACTCTTTGCAATATAGAATATATAGTAATTAGTATACTGTTAATAGCAAATATCTTATTTCCAGGTTTTGGTCGGGTCTATCTTTAAATTTCAGTTGTAGCAGGTTACTATTAAACTTAGGCGGCGTACACACGATCGGATATATCCGATGAAAACGGTCCGCGGACCATTTCCATCGGATATGTCCGATCGGGAGTTTGATCCGATGGCGTGTACACACCATCGGATCAAATTCCCCGCCGCCGGAAGGCGCGGTGACGTGGCGGTGACGCGGCGGTGACGTTGACGCCGCCGCGTCACCGCAACGTCACCGCACCAGGAAGTAAAACACTTCCGCGCTTGCGCCGAATCCATTCGGCAGCAGCGCGGCGGCGGTGGGGGCCGACATGTCTGCTGGTAAGTGTACTAACCAGCAGACATGTCGGGCGGACAGATCCCCACCGGATAGATTTCAAAGCATGCTTTGAAATCTGTCGGGTGGACAAATCTGTCCGCTAGCCCATACACACGAGCGGAGATGTCTGCTGAAACGGTCCATCGGACCGTTTTCAGCGGATATATCCCCTCGTGTGTACGCCGCCTAAGAGGATGACAAGCAGACATCTCTAATCCTCCAGGCTTGTCTTTTCCTGATTTTCTGCTTCATGAGTATGGTATGTGCTCCATTAACCCCCAATTAGTAAGTGTTCATTACTATTTGGTCTACTACTTATGTTTTTAATTTTACTCAATGTTTGTTAAGAATGTAATTTAATTGGTTGGCTCCCCAGGTTCCGTCGGACTGTTCTGTGTGCCTCCCTCTGCTACCCTCGTCCGCCTGCGACTTAGTGGACGGTCGACAGTAGCACATGTGCCCTTGGAGGGAGACTTTTTCTCCCCTCAATGGAAATGTCACAAACTTATATTTATTCTGCTTTTTTTTGGAATATATCTAAATTGTACTTCTTCCCTGAGTCCTTTATTTTTTCTTTTTTCACCCCCACTCCCAACTTCCCCTTGTGTTTCGAAGGTGGTCTCTTTCTTTGCTGTTCCAAGTCTGGGCAACATTAGATCTGCCAATTTTTTAATATCATGGCCCCATTGAATATACCTTCCCTTCAGGGTTTAAATATCCCACAAAAACGCACTAAAGCCTTTCGTACCTTTGGTTCCAAAAAAGCACATGTCATATGTCTTCAAGAAACGCATTTCACACAATTATCCACTCCCAAATTCTTTAGTAGGTCCTACCCACAAGTTTATACTGCCTCAGCCTCCACAAAGAAAAAGGGTGTGCTTATAGCATTTTACAGTAGTACCCCATTTTTAATTACTAAAGAGATCAAGGATCCGGAAGGCAGATACTTGATCCTAACAGGGCATTTATTAGACTCTGATATCACTGTTGTGTCATATTACGCGCCAAATAAAAAACCTAACTCTTTCCTATCTCACCTGCTACAGGTCATTGATTTGCATAAAATAGGAACTGTGGTATTGGGTGGAGACTCCAATCAGACCATCTTCCCTTTTATAGACAAGTCGCCAATCCCACAAACCCAAAAAGCTGATAAACAATCCTTTTCAAAACTAATCGCAAAGTACAACCTAGTGGACTCCTGGCGCAAAGTAAATCCAACTAAAAGGCAATATACGCACTATTCCTATCCCCGTCAGTCATTCTCAAGAATAGACCACATTTTTATGCCCATAGGTATGACGCCGGAAATATTAAACTCCAAAATTTTACCCATCCCATGGTCTGACCACAGTGCAGTCTTCAATACCATAGCATCTACAATACCGAAAGCGCGTGACGCCACATGGCTGCTTAAAGACTTTTTGCTCAAAAACCCAATATATAAACAGAATATTGAGGCTGCACTGCGGGAGTACCTGAAATTTAATTCCACTCCTGAGATTTCCCCAACTACTTTATGGGAAGTCCATAAACCTGTTCTCCGGGGTATATTTTTACGCCAAGCTAATTTATGTAATAGAGAAAGGAAAACCATGTACCATACCCTGGAGACAAACTTCAACTCCTGTTTTATGGCTTTCCAGCAAAATCCCTCTACATCATCCAGATTGTGACTAGACAAAGCCAAGCTGGAATTTGATCTATTCCTTACTGAGTCAGCGGATAGAATATTTAAAAAAACGAAACATAATTATTTTATAAATGCAAACAAACCAAATACACTTCTAGCCCGAACATTAAAATCCTGTCAAAATAATAATAAACCAATTCGCCCTAAGCTTTCAAGAGGAGTATACTCCACTAACCCTGTGAAAATACTACACACATTTAAAACAGTTAGAAAGTCTAATAATGAGTTGGATCAATCTAAAGCAAACAGCTTTTTATCTCAGCTCTCCCTTCCCACATTATCCAAGACGCAAATGGAAATGATGGAGGAACCGATGTCTAGTGAAGAAGTATCCCAGACTATCAAAACCTTGAAAGTCAATAAAAGACCAGGGCCTGATGGGTTTTCTGCTCTCTATTATAAAACCTTTACAGATATCCTGTCACCAATTTTAACGAATACCTTTAATTCTCTCTTAGATAACCATTCTTTCAGGAAAGAAACCTTGACTGCAATTATCTGCATGCTGCCTATACCACATGCGGACGATTCAGTTTGGTCAAACTATCGCCTCATCTCTCTGCTGAATATCGATGTGAAAATTTTAGCCAAAGTTTTAGCAACCAGATTAAATATGATAATTGGCAAACTAATACACTGTGATCAAACTGGTTTCATCCCTATTCGACAAGCTGGCGATAATATCAGACGCGCTGCTCTTCTATCCCATGCAGCTAAAACGCGTCAAATACCCTCGTGTTTTCTTTCTCTCAACATAAAAAAAGCATTCGATACAGTTTCATGGTTGTATATGCAGTTCACTCTCGAGAAGTGGGGCTTTGGCCCACATTTTATGGGTTGGATTGCAGCGCTGTACCACAATCCCAAGGCCTATATCAAATATGCCGGTTACAAATCGGAAGAGTTTAATATACAGAGAGGGACTCGCCAAGGGTGCCCTCTATCGCCGCTATTATTCGCTTTAACTATCGAACCTCTAGCACAAAGAATAAGGATGGAACCAACGATCACAGGGTATAGAGTTAGGCGGATGTCACCACAAAATAAGTTTATTTGCGGATAATATACTCCTATTTTTATCCTCACCACAGGTATCGGCCCCAAATCTAATACGGGTACTTCACGAATTCTCCCACATTTCCGGCCTCACGGTTAATAGCCAAAAATCCTTGGCACTGAATATTTCACTCAGTGACACGCTGAAACAAAATTTACAGTCCTCACTACCCTTTAAATAGGCAGACCGTAGTATACCATATCTGGGTATACACCTTACTGCTAATGCCTCCCAATTATTTGCTGCCAACTACCCTCCCTTACTGAAAAGTGTCACTAGATTGTTATCCGACTGGTCTTCTTTACCGATTTCCTGGTTTGGGAAAATCAACATAATAAAAATGGCTATACTCCCCAAGTTTTTATATCTATTTCGAACCCTTCCAATTCACATTCCTGCTTATCTTCTTAGATTGATTCAGCATAGAGCAACACAGTTCACGTGGGGAAAGAAAAAACCCAGATTGCTTAAAAAAACATTAATCCTACCCAAATTAATGGGTGGGCGGGGATTTCCAGATTTTGCAACATACTACAGAGCAGCACAATTGTCGCAACTATCAAAGTATCACTCAACCACAGAAATCCCATTGTGGGTACTTATTGAGGCAATAGACTTTGACCCTCTCCCCACTAACAATATCCTTTGGCTGAGCCCTCAAGACCATAGAAAATTGAAAAATCAAATCTCTAAACACTCATTGTCAATATGGGATAGGTACAAACCTCTTATGGATTGCAATCCCCACACATCCCGCTTCTTTCCTTTTAAAAAAATCTGGCCTTTTATCCAGCATGGGTATTTCCAAGAACTTTTAAGGCTTGGATCAGGGCTGGAATTACGTGTCTATATCACATAGCATCAACAACTACAATTCAACCTTTCCTAGACCTATGTGAGGTATCCCGCCTCCCCACTACAGAAATTTTCAAATACCTTCAAATCAAGAACTTCTATGGATATTCCCTTAACCTTAGTGATAATCTAAATAATATTACCCAATTTGAAAGGATATGTCTCAAAGATCCACATGCCAAAGGTCGTATTTCAATAATTTATTCCCAACTGATCACCAAATCAAATACTATATTACCCTCTTATACTGCTAAATGGGAATTAGACTTAGAATGTAAAATTAATAATGAAACCTGGGCAAGCATTTGGTCTAATACTAGCTCTGCATCTATAAATGTATCAGCAAAGGAAACATCATATAAAGTGCTTTCCCGTTGGTACCTGGTTCCCAATAGATTAGCCACATTTTCAACGAACTGCTCAGAGCCATGAATAAGCACTGATCCAGTGCGAAACGCGTCGGCTGTTCCTTGTTTCTACTGCTGTGACCCTATTTTTGTACATGCTGTCTATTGAATAAAAGACCACCCATCAGGTTTTTAGAGTGCGGCTATCCATTTTTCTTTGTCTTCATTTTGCTTAGTGCACCGCCAGCACCCTCGGTATCCTGCACCACCTGTAACCATTTAGTGATCCCACCTGGAGCGGTGACTCCTTTCTCTCTGCTCAGATCTCTGTTTCCGTTGTTGCCCAGACAAAGGAACATATATCCACATCTGGTGGCAGTGTCCACTTGCAAGAAAATTCTGGGAAGGGATTTTCAGGATCGCTTCTAAAATATTTGACTGTATTATACTACCGGATCCAATGGTGGCCTTACTTAACATTAAACCAGAAACCCTTTCTTGGAATCAACATAAGTTATCTATTTTAAAACAGGTGATAGCCAGTGCATGGAAATCACCTGCATTACTGTTGTTGGAAGCCGAAAAGAGAATGAATGTTTCATTCGTACATGCTTAACTGGAAGCGCTAGACAAAAATGGGTTGGAAAAGTTTGATAGCATATGGAAGCCCTGGGCCAAATACTATACTCCAGACACTTTTGACTCAAGAGTTCTCATGTCATGGTATTGATACCCTTTCATGGATAATAGCGAAATAAAATAAGTGAAATTCACCTTCGGAACACCACTACCCTCTCCCTTCCCTCCATTAGTTCTCATTTCCATTTATTAGTAATTGTTTTTATTTATGTTTAGTTATATCTGTATAATACTACAACTCCTACAGCAGTTCAAATATTATTGCATTAATCTGTATTTCAATGCTGTATCTCATTCTTAGTTGTTGTCATCTGACATACTGTAACTGTTGTAATCTATTACTTTAAAATAAAAACATTATACGGGGAAAAAAAAAACAAGTTTAAATAAAACAGTCTGTCCCTGCTCGAAACAGCAACCTGTCCCTACACTGACAAAAAAAAGGTATATGAATGTATTACACACCTATGTACTGCACAGCAAGTAGTACAGCTATACCAGTCCTGAAAATGACTTTTGTGGACCTTTTAGATAGCTATTTGAATGAATACCTGCCTGTCCCTGCTCCAAACAGCATTACAGCACCCTCTCCCTAGTATGACAAAAAGCAGAATGCAAGATGGCCGCCAGATCAGGTCTATTTATAAGGTAGGGGGTATGTCCATGTGCTGACATGTCTAAATTGGCTGTCCTGCACCACCTGATGGATGTGTCATAGGTCAAAGTTCTTCTCAATGTAAAATGGCGGACCGCCGCGAACATCGCCAGATGTCCGTCTGTTTGGCGGACCGCGAACAAGCAAAGTTTGCGGCGAAACGACTGCCAGGCGAACCGCCAGGCCATCTCTATTTGACACTAATCTGAGGTGTTAGAGCTTTGTGCTGATACCTATAGGTCCTTGCACTTTATACCTTCACCTTTATTTTTACTATTGTATTTAGTATATTATTTATAACCCCAATCAGGGCTTTTTTTCTCACATAATAGGTGCAGGAACTCTCCTCTCCCAAGCCACCCCTTGTCTCTGCCCCATCCCACCTCCAAGCACCCTTAGATGTCTCCGCCCCCCTACCCACCTCCAAGCACCGTCAGATGTTTCCACCCATAACCCACCTCCCAGTACCACCTATTTTAGAGAAAACAGAACCAAGTATCATTTTGTGGTGCTAAGTAATCTGTATGAAATTTGATAATTATTATAAGAAAAGCAGTAAATGGATCCCATGCACCCCCCCCCAAAGCAAAAATAATAGACCCACAGTAATAGACAACCACTAACAATACTGCCTAGCTACAACAGATCTACCCCAGGAACAATAGACCCCACCAACAATAGGCCCGTCCAGCAGCCAGCAAAAACAGACCCCTCCCTCAACAGTAGATCCCTCCCAAAAGTAATTGACCCACTAGCAACACAAGAACCCTCCAGCAACAATAGCTTCCCCAGAAGCTGGCGTCATTGGACCCTTCACACACCCCACTAGCCCTTGCCACTGCATACATTCAGTGCTGGAGGTGCCGGAACTGCGTTCCCCCATGTTCCTGCTGAAAAAAAGCCCTGACCCCAATACAAGTTTTAGTCCATTTTGTTGTTCTATTTTGCTATTCTAAAATACATGCGAGATGATAATTAACACAAAAAAACTATTAACATAATAAATAAAAATAAGTTGTTTTCCATCTAAGTGTATTTGGTATGCGTTATTAAGCATAATACATAAATCTAATAAAGCATAAACTGTAGAAATTAAATTATGGATTTGTAGTTTTGGAAAATTATTATTGGTGATAATGTATAATGTTAATAGCAAAACAATCATCAAATAAGTATCTAGCATAAATGTCAATTTATCTACATTTCAGTTTATCTGTATTTGTTTTTTCTTGGCTACATTGACTATAATAAAGCCTAACAAAATTACAGTTTCCAGAATCATTATTATGAGCCATCCAACCGCAGTTAATATCCAAAGGCTGAAATTTCACTATAAATTACTTTTATGTGGCATATTTGCAATAAATAGATGCAATGCAGGAACTTCCTACATAAGTTTTAAACTTGGAACGAATGTTAATCTTTCCATGTTAAATTTTTGTATCATCTTAGAATTTAGGAAAACATCTGAGCTCTTGAGATAAAATAAAATATGAAGCACATGGTAATTTTGCTTAGAGGCATTGGACCAATACTGTATAGAAGATGATTGCTGTTTTTACAAGATGAGTACAGGAAGAACTCTGTTATTTACTATAAAACAAAGTGCTATCCTTTACTGAAGGCAGCGTGTAATATGAACCTGGGGATCACAGATACGGTTACAATGAAGTTGATTCAAATTCATCATTAACCACTTAAGACCCGGACCTTTAGTCAGCTAAAGCAGTGGTCATCGACCCTGTCCTGCAGGGCTCACTAACAGGCCAGGTTTTATGTATTACCTTGGGGAGATGCAGGCTGGAATACTGCAATCACTGAGCAGCAAATGACATCACATGTGATGCATTTCAGTTATCTTGCAAACCTGGCCTGTTAGTGGGCCCTGCAGGACAGGGTTCATGACCACTGAGCTAAAGGACCCGGCCAGGTTTTGCGATTCGGCACTGCGCCGTTTTAACAGACAATTGCGCGGTCATGCGACGTTGCTCCCAAACAAAATTGGCATCCTTTTTTTCCCCACAAATAGAGCTTTCTTTTGGTGGTATTTGATTACCTCTGCGGTTTTAATTTATTTGCGCTATAAACAAAAATAGAGCGACAATTTTGAAAAAAATTCAATATTTTTTACATTTTGCTATAATAAATATCCCCCAAAAATATACAAAAAAATATATTTTTTCCTCAATTTAGGTCGATACGTATTCCTCTACCTATTTTTGGTCAAAAAAATCGCAATAATCGTTTATCGGTTGGTTTGCGCAAAATGTATAGCATTTACAAAATAGGGGATAGTTTTATTGCATTTGTATACATTTTTTTTTTTTACTACTAATGGTGGCGATCAGCGATTTTTTTTTTTTTATGTGACTGCGATATTATGGCAGACACTTCGGACAATTTTGACACATTTTTTGGACAATTGTAATTTTCACAGCAAAGAATGCGTTTAAATTGCATTGTTTATTGTGAAAATGACATTTGCAGTTTGGGAGTTAACCGCAAGGGGGCGCTGAAGGGGTAATGTGTTCCCTAATGTGTGTGTACAATTGTAGGGGGTGTGGCTGTAGGTGTGACGTCATCGATTGTGTCTCCCTATAAAAGGGATCACGCAATCGATGACGCCGCCACAGTGAAGAACAGGGAAGCTGTGTTTACACATGGCTCTCCCCGTTCTTCAGCTCTGGGGACCGATCGCCGGACTCTAGCGGCAATCGGGTCCGTGAGTTCCGCGTTCCCGGTCCAGGAGCTTCAGACCGGGTCACGGGAGCGTTCCGCGGGCGCGCGCCTGTGATCCACGGCTGGGTACTAGTACAGGACCTACCTGTACGTGGATGTGCCCAGCTGTGCCATTCTGCCGATGTTTATGTGCAGGAGGCGTTAAGTGGTTAATTCCATCTTGCATTATAAAACTCACCTTCCCCTTTTCTCCCCAGGCAGGAGGCACACATGAGTTTTTTTTTTTTATGGGGGTGGGGGGGGTCATACATGTAAGATATTGTTGCAGTATTGAAAATTAATACAACTCTCCCCCCTCAAGAGGCTTTCTCCACACCAGGAAGAAAGCCTCACATTACGGTGTTGAGTTACAGACAGAAGAACAGGAAGTGATCAGGATGAAGTAAGTGAAGGAGGACTGCACTAAGGTAAAGGAAGCTATTTAGGGAAAAAAAAATATGTCCTTTACAACCCCTTTAACTGCTTAACGCCTGCCGCACGACTATGTATGTCCACAGAATGGCACGATTTTGTCCGCCCCCCCGTGATCGCTCCCAGCCAATCCAGCAACCCCCCGCCGTGTCACTTTCTCTGCCTATGTAATGTAAACACTGGCAGAGGAAGTGATGTCAGCTTTCCTCTCGGTGGTATTTTCAATCTGCCGAGAGGAGAGAAGACTCACAGTAAGTTGCACCAACACTACACTGACACCACACACATAGGCACATTTAAACCCTTCTGATCACCCCCCAGCCCCCTGTCACACTGTCACTCATTGCATTGATTATATATTTACTGATCACTGCATTTAGTGTCAGTGTGACAGTTAGTGTGACAGGCAGTTAGTGTTGGGTCCAGGGTAGCCCCGTACCCCCCCTAATAAAGTTTTAACCCCTTGATCACCGCCCTAGTTAACCCTTTCACCCCCTATTGCCAGCATCACTAAGCGATCGTTTTTCTGATCACTGTATTAGTGTCGCTGTTGCCGCTAGGTAGCTAATTTTTTTTTATTGCGATTTTTTTTTTTTACTAAAGACATGTGGCTGAATAAACTTTGGTCTAAATGTTTGACTAAAATGTAGTTTATTCGATTCTTCTTATAACAAAAATTAAAAAATATTGTTGTTTTTTTTCAAAAATGACGCTCTATTTTTGTTTATAGCGCAAAAAATATATAGAGGCAATCAAATACCATCAAAAGAAAGCTCTATTTGTGGGAAGAAAAGGACGCAAATTTTGTTTGGAAGCTATGTCGCACGACTGCGCAATTGTCTTTTAAAGCGACGCAGTGCTGAATTGCAAAAACGCCTCTGGGCATTTAGCAGCATATTGGTCTGGGGCTTAAGTGGTTAAGTTGACAATTGTTGAAACCGGTTTTCGCATTTTAGCTTTTAACAGACTATTCATTATTATCTTCTTTTTGGCTCTGCTTTATACTTAGCCCAATTGTTTCTCCTTGTAACATCAGAACACCTACAAAGACACATCCATTTCAAGATTTTTACACCTCACAAGTCTAACATTATTTTATTTTCACTCAAATACCCTTTAAAAATAAACAACTAAATAAAAAAAAAGAGAATATAGGTCAGAATTGCTAGAACATGCACAGCTCTGCCGCTCAAGACATTTGTTTGTACTAGATAGAAAAAAAAAAAAAACAATAACAAGCACCAGGATTGCAGTCTCAGCACTATTGGCTGTAATGCAGATCAGGGAGTTTGATGATGCAAACTTTTTCCAAGGAAACTCCATTATTCTTAGACAGCTTCGTCCTGATGTGAGACGAGAAACCTCCAAGCATCTGCTTTGGGCTTTTTAGTTACTCACTCCTCCATTTATCACGTTTATGCTAGACTTTTTATAAATGGAATATGAGCAAGTAACTTGTTATGAAAAACTGCAAGGACAATTTATGTGTACTTGATTAATATATTTTCATGAAAATTGTAAATATTTTTAAATATAAAATTAAGTAATAATTTGCAATCATATTTTCACCATGCCTTCTGATATTTTAAAAAGAAAACTTTACTTTTGTATAAATAAATTATGAATGTATATAGTTGAAATACAAGTGATTTTATAGTTACATGGTTACATAGTTGATAAGGTTAAAATGGTTTATTCAGTTTGACCTACTGTATGTGTGTGTGTGTGTGTGTGTATTAGTGTTGAGCGGAATATGCCATATTCGATTTCGCGATATTTCACGAATATATAGAAGAATATTCGTGAAATATTCGCTAATATCGAATATTCGTGATATTTTATCAAAAAAACAATATTGCGAAATTTCGCTAATGCGAATGCGAAATTTCGCTAATGCGAAATTTCGCTAATGCGAATGCGAAATTTTGCTACTGTGAATGCGAAATTGATTGCGAAATTCTAGTCAACACGCGAAAACGGAGATCATTTCCTGGATTATAAACTAATATGCACTAAACACTAACTCTACTTACACAAACTTATATGACTAAACTAAAGCTCATTTTTTTATTTATTTTTTATACACAAAACACAGAAGGGCAGAGAAAGTATTTGCGAATATTCGTAATACGAATATTCGCATTGCGAATATTCGGCAACATAAAAGGATCGCCTCAGCTACTCGGCCCAGGGTCTCTAATCATACCAGCAATGATTTTAGACGTCGATGGAGATCACTAGGATGTGATCTGTTTTAAAAATAAATTTGAAAAAATATTGATATTCGATATTCACCGCGATATTCGATTTATTCGCGAATACTCGAATATGCAATATTCGTTACGAATATTCGTGAGCAATACTAGTGTGTATATGTGTGAACTTGAATCTCAAAGAATTATTGTACCCTTGTATATCATGTGTATATTAAGTGTTTAAAAAAAAAAAAAAACTACTGGGGGAAATAGCTTTTCACCTTCACAGCTCTTACAGAACAGAACCCTTTACATAGATTAAGATTAAATCTCTTTGCATTCAATCTCAAACTATGAATGCATTTCACCTTCAAAGACCTTAAAGTTAAGAGTAACCCCTACGGACCAATCCCTGCTGGTAGTAAACTTTCAGGGTGCATACTCCAACATCATACTAATTTGCACACTGCAAGACAGGTAGAGCGCACGCTAAAGAATTGTTATAAATTTGCACAGCACAAACTTTAGGAAATATAAAAATAAATGTTAAAATGACAGCACTAGGTAAGTTTTCTAATTGACTACCGAATACCGAATTGATCTAAACTATTTAATAATAATAGCAATAGCAACTATTTGGAGTATAGCCTCAGTAATAATTTGGCAAAAAAAGTACCATCATCCAGATTGAATGTAAAATAAATGAATCAAGTGAACCCATGGTGGCAGTTGCCGATGCTGCCTAAACCCATATATGGTCACCTGGAAAGGGGATTGATTGGACTGTCTCGGTACTGATGATATTGATATTGACACATATAGTATCATAAAAAGATATTTATTACATAAAAAATACAAGCCAGACCCCACCTAAGTACAAAAAATTACAGCTAACGAGTGACCCTGAGAGGATTCTGTTATGGTGGAGTGTGGCAATATCCTCAAAGGATATTCAGAGGATATTTCCACACTCCACCACAACAGAAACCTCTCGGGGTCACCCATTAGAAGTAATTTGTTGTATTTGGGTGGGGTCTGGCTAATGTTTAATTTTATGTGATAAATATCTTTTTATGATACTATATGTGTCAATATCAACATCATCAGTACCGAGACAGTTCGATCAATCTCCTTTCCATGTGACCATATATGGGTTCAGGCAGCATCAGCAACTGCCACCATAGGTTCACTTGGTTCAATCGTTGGCACACCTTAAAATATAGTTAAAACTCCATCTTGAAAGTATTCATCCCTCTTGAAATTTTCCACATTTTGCCACATTACAACCAAAAATGTAAGTGTATTTTATTGGGATTTTATGCAATAGACCAACACAAAATGGCACATAAATGTGAAGTGGAAGGAAAATGATAAATGATTATCATTTTTTTTCCAAATAAATATGTGAAAAGTGTGGCATGCATTTGTATTCAGCCCCCCTGAGTCAATACTTTGTAGAACTACCTTTCACTGCAATTACATCTCAATTAATCACGCCTCCTTTCCCTGTCGATGCCCGTTCGGGAGAAACGCAGCGTCGGGTGGAGCGAGAATTGCTGACGTCACCACGCCCACAGCTGATCAGTCTGAGCCGAGGTTGTTTTGTTTTGCACATGCTTTCAAGTTTTATCTTGATACTTTGTAATTAGTGCAGTTTTCAGATGTCAGTTCCCTTTTTTTAAAGTGGATTAAAGAGTAACATTTTAACGAAATACTGCACTATGAAGTACTTTTTCTCCTTTTAACCTAAACGTTCCTACATCATCTTGTGAGGCTGCTTTACCGTGGAATAACCGTGTGGAGACAACAGTAGATCTGTTCCCGGGATTTCCAATAGAGGAGAAGACTGGGGGTCTTCCAGATTATGATAAGCCCCCCGCCCGCAGACCCCCACAACCACTGGGCAAGGGTTGTGGGGATGAGGCCTATGTCCCCATCAACATGGGGACATCCTCCCCATGTTAAGGGCATGTGGCCTGGTAGGGTTTAGGGGGGGGCGCTCTTTGTCCCCCCTCTTTTCTGCGGCCGGCCAGTTTATGCGCTCGGATAAGGGGTCTGGTGTGGATTTTTGGGGGAACTTCACGCCATTTTTTAAAATTTGGGGTGGAATTCCCCTTAAAATCCATACAAGACCTGAAGGGTCTGAAATAGATATTTGGGGGGAACCCCACGTCCTTTTTTTTAATTGACAGTTCCCCTTAATATCCATACCAGACCTGAAGGGCCTGGTAATTGAATTTGGGGGGACCCCCCACTTTTTTTTTTTATGAATGAATTCTCTCTGAATTGCCGGGAGCCGACAATTCATTACAGCCGCAAGTCAGTTTTAAATGACTTTTTTTATTTCAGAAATAACACTTTTTGCAGAGACAGTTCTAAGTACAGAAACATGCACTATTTCACATGCTTACTTTACACCCCCCCCCCCCATGTACAAAATTTAAAGGAATATGTCACTTTTATTGTTTTACCTTAAGCATTATTAAATTCACTGCTCCAGAAAAAACATCATTTTTTTTTTGCATTGATACATGTCCCCAGGGGCAGAACCCAGGTCCCCAAAGTAGGGATGAGCTTCGAGTTCGAGTCGAACATAAGTTCGACTCGAACTCGAAGCTCATCCCTACTTTCGCTGAACAGTGAACTGTTTGGGGTGTTCGCGTCAAGTTCGTGTGAACTTTAGAACCCTGTTAAAGTCTATGGGACTTGAACGTTTGAAATCTAAAGTGCTAATTTTAAAGGCTAATATGCAAGTTATTGTAATAAAAAGTGTTTGGGGACCTGGATCCTGCCCCAGGGGACATGTATCAATGCAAAAAAAAGTTTTAAAAACTGCAGTTTTTTTGGCAGCAGTGAGTTTAATACCTAGGGTGGTGTCTGTATAGTATGCCTGTAAAGTAGCGCTTGTTTCCCGTGCTTAGAACTGTCCCTGCATAAAGTGTCATTTCTGAAGGAAAAAAGTAACTTAAAATCACAGGCGGCTATAATGAATTGTCGGCTCCCGCCAATACAGAGAAAAGTCATTCATAAAAAAAAAATGTGTGGGGGTCCACGGCATTTTTAAAAAAAAAATTGGGGTGGAGTTGCCCTTAAAATCCACACCAGACCTGAAGGGTCTGGAATGGATATTTGAGGGAAACCCCACATAATTTTTTTAAATTTGATGCAGGGTTCCCCTTAATATTCATACCAGACCCGAAGGGCCTGGTAATTGAATTTGGGGGGACCCCCACACATTCTTTTTTTATTAATGACTTTTCTCTGTATTGCTGGTATCCAACAATTCATTATAGCCACGAGTGATTACATTTTGTGCAGGGACAGTTCTAAGCACGGGAAACAAGCGCTACTTTACAGGCATACTATACTCCATCCTAGGTATGAACTTTGAAGGAATATTTCACTTTTATTGTTTTACTTTAAGCATTATTAAAATCACTGCTCCTGACGTTTTTTAAAACTTTTTTTGCATTGATACATGTCCCCTGGTGCAGGACCCAGGTCCCCAAACACTCCCCTGGGGCAGGACCCAGGTCCTCAAACACTTTTTAGGACAATAACTTGCATATTAGCCTATAAAATTAGTACTTTAGATTTCAAACGTTCGAGTCCCATAGACTTTAACAGGGTTCTAAAGTTCACACAAACTTTTGGTCTGTTCGCAGGTTCTGGTGCGAACCGAACCCAGGGGTGTTCGGCTCATCCCTACTGTTAAGCCTGTTGAAGCCCTCTTATGACCAGTCACCCATTTACAGGGAATCATTGTTTGTTACATGTGTGGGTCACTAGATTGACCAATCACCTAAGGACTTTACTTCATTTACACTTCATTGATTTGTAGAAGTGCATCTTACTGATTTCATTTCACATTATTTTATATTCCTATATTATATTTCTTTGGGTGTATCACTTATTAATATTCACATATATATATTCGTGGTGGCATAGGAAGGACGTCTATTGGGGTGACCCATTGTAGATACACACCTCCAGCCTACCACTGCTTATGCACCTTATTATCACTATCAAGCCCATCGGTGGGCATACTCTATCACAAACATTCACTAATAAGGGGACCATTTAAGCATTACCGGAGGCTCCTATTATGAGCTCACCGCACTGAGGTGCCCAACACTGTATTATTTTCTATTTCTTCATTTTTTTTGTTTAATTGGTCACATTGAAGATAAGAATACACAAAATACCACACTTTAGCAGCACCACCACCCTGAACCCAACTCCTACTTCAATAACTTGCATATTAGCCTTTAAAATTAGCACTTTAGAATTCAAACTTTCGAGTCCCATAGACTTTAACCACGGTTGGCGGAGGACTCCAATATCCTGACTGCACGTCATATGACGTGCAGTCATTTAAATAGGGAATGCGCGCGATCGCATGCGCGCATCCATATACTGTCGGTATCGGCGTGTCACGGAGACACCGCTCATTACCGACAGGGGTGAACAGCGGCGCGGATGCGCTGTTAACCACGTGATAGGCCGCGATGAAGTCACGGCTGATCACGCATGGTAACACCCCCAAAGTGCACGGCGCGTGTGAGCGATCGCGCCGCGCGTGCCCGTCGGTGGCAGCGTGTTCCCGGGAACACTGCTCATCACCGACAATGGTACACAGCCATTGGTCAGGGCTGTGTACCATGTGATCAGCTCTGATCACTAGTGTAAACAAAGAGCTGTAACTAACTGTTACCAGCTCTTCTCCCCTCACACATCGTTTCCAGTGTGAGGAGAAAAGAGATAGAAGCAGTGAGTTACAGTTCTGTATTACTGTAGTGTCTGCACAAACACAACATCTGTCCCTTTGCCCCCCCAATTGTCACCATTTACCCATAAATTGCACCTGTCACATAAATAGACTGCCATCAGCGGTGCAACCGTCACCCACCAGTGACCGTACCCTGTCACCGTCACCCATCTGTGACCTGCCCTGTCACCTGTCACCCACCAGTGGCCTGCCCTGTCACCCGTTTATGAAGAAAAAATACTAATTTGCTAAATTTTATGACAGAAACGAAGAAAAATGCAATTTTTTCACAAAATCTACCGTCTTTTTTTTATTTATAGCGCAAAAAATAAAAAACCCACGAGCGATTAAATACCACCAAAAGAAAGCTCTATTTGTGTGAAAAAAAGAACGCAATTTTTATTTGGGTACAGTGTTGCATGACTGAGTAATTGTCATTCAAAGTGTGAGAGCACCGAAAGCTGAAAATTGGTCTGGGTAAGAAGGGGGTTTAAGTGCACTGTATTGAAGTGGTTAACGGGGTTCATCCCTACTGTTCACTGTTATACCCTCCACACTCCTCTTCTATACATAGGGCCAGATCCACATACCTTGGCCGCCCGCGCGGCATGTCCCATTTACACTACGCCACTGTAAGTCACAGCGGCGATTTCCTTATCCTCAAAAAAATGCCGCTGTAACTTACGGCGGCGTAGCGTAAATGGGCCAGCGTTCGTGGGTGTAATTTAAATTTACTAGTGGGGGGACGCTGTCCCGACGTCCATACTTAACATTGGCTGCACCTCCATATAGCACAGGTAACTTTACGCCGGAGATACGCTTACGCAAACGATGTAAAGGGAACGCGCCCGCCACTCGTAGGTTCGTGAATTAGCGTAACTCGCTAATTTGCATATTTGACGCCGAAATCCGACGGAAGCGCCCCTAGGGTCCAGCGTAACACTACAACTAAGAGACGAGCGTTATTCTGGCGTATCATGTTTTGTGGATACAAAACAATGATACGCCGGCGGGAAATTAGAATTATGCCGGTGTATCTGTAGATACGCCGGCGTAATTCTTTGTGGATCTGGCCCATAGTGCCCACTATCCCACTTTCCACACTCCTCTCCTGTACATACTGCCCACTGTCATATCCTCCACATTCCTCTCCTATACATAGTGCCCACTGTCATACCCTCCAAACTTCTCTCCTATACATACTGCCCACTGTCATACCCTCTATACTTCTCTTCTATACATAGGGCTCAGTATCATACCATCCACACTCCTCTCCTGTACATACTGCTCACTCTCATACCCTTCACACTCTTCTCCTGTACCTACTGCTCATTGTCTTACCCTGCACAGTCATTTACTGTACATACTGCTCATTATCATACCGTCTACACTCCTCTCCTGTACATACTGCTCACTGTCATACCCTCCACACTCCTCTCCTGGAAATACTGCCCCCATCATACCCTCTACACTCCTCTCCTGCACATACTGCCCACTATCATACAATCCACACTCCTCTCCTGTACATTCTGCAAACTGTGATACCCTCCACACTTCTCTCCTGTACATACTGCTCACTGTCATACCCTGCACACTCCTCTCCTGTACATACTGTAACCTAACCTTACCCTTCACACTCTACATACTGCCAACTATCTTTCTCTCCACATTCCTCTCCTGTACATACCGCCTCCCATCATACCCACCACACTCCTCTCCAGTACATACTGCCCACTGTCATACCCTCCACACTCCTCTCCTCTACATACTGCCCACTGTTAGACCCTCCACATCCCTCTCCATCACCTGCACATACTTCCCAGTGTTATACCGTCCCTATGCCTCTTATCCACAAAAACAGTTCTTTAAAATTATACTGAATATCCGTAATATTACTAGCTTTGGAATGGGCACACTTTTGTTTGTTCAACTAAATGAAATCTTCTCAAACCTCATATTTGTTCTGCCCATTATAAGTACTTTAATTACAATTTAATTTTGTGATTTCTACTGTGATGTATAGGGGAACATAGGGGATCTCAGCTACTCTAAATATAGCACTTTAAAAAAAGTGTCCCTTAAAAATATTTTTGAAATGTTGGCAACTATGCACTTAGGCACTGCCCAAGGGCCACCGGGTAAGTAGGGGGCCCCATGAGAGGCTCCTGGCATCCTGTGATAAAAAAGCGGTAGTAAACTTTGCTAAAATTTCTACTAGTTAGAGACCCTGAGGTAGGTTATGTCACAATGTACAAGTATGCACAGCACATTATCACATTAGGGTACACTTAAATTGTCAGACTGAGCCCACCAGTGCTGCGCTGTGATCTGTGCGGCAGGTCCCGGGCGCTTCCATCTTCACCCGGTCTTCCTTCTGGGCTCTGTGCCTTCAGTCACTTGCCTTGGCTGGGCTGCGTTAATGTCATTCCCATACATGCTCGTGCACATCCTCTCTCTCTCTCATCCCCCCTTTCTCTCTCATCCTCCCTCCCTTACCCCTCACCCCTCGCTCATCCTCTCTCTCTCTCTTTCTCATCCCTGTACAGGATGCCAGGGTTGGGTCCTGGACGGACGCTATGTTGCAACAATATTTGGAGTGTGGTCCCTTTAAGGCAATGGTATAGTGTTCAGGAGGTCACCCAGAGGGGGTGAAAAATTCCGGGCAATTAAAGTTGATCCAGAGAGGACGGGCTACAGTCATCTCTGTCCTTGTTAGAGTGTCAGTTGGGGCCCGGAATTTCAGAGGCTCTAAAGTGTCGTTCGGAAGGGAAAGAGCCTCCTCTCCTGACCACTGGCAGTCAAGCACACAGGTGGTTAAGAACTTCCCGGAAACCATCTTAAAAGACAGGAAGTGCTGATAGAGGGTGTGGAGGAGTATGGGAGTGCACCTGTCTGAAGAAGCTGTGTACCTCTGAAGCCCCATACACACTATCAGTTTTCCTGACGGTTTTCTCTTCAGGTTTACCAAAACCATGTAGTACAAGGGCCTGCCTGATTGCATACAAATTGAAACTCTTGAGGTGTAACCTCATATTAGATGGTTTTGGTAAACCTGAAGAGAAAACCGTCAGGAAAACTGATAATGTGTATGGGGCTTGAGAAGCTGATAAAAGGGTCAGCAAAGACTGGAAGCTCTGGGGGTGAAGACCTGCCTAAAACCGTATGTGCCTTTGCTTTAGTTTATTGCTATGCTGAAGAAAAATAGACTTTTTTGTTTATGCTGGAAGCAAGCAGACTTTTACTTTAATATTTGTCCCTCTTCGCTGAATAAAGCGTTGTTTTTGGTTTGGTCACAAATAAAAACCCTTTTTGGTTCAACGTTAACAGTTTACGCACTTGAAGGATCACTAAAGGAAAATAAATGTTTAGCTAAATAGCTTCCTTTACCTTACTGCAGTACTGGTTTCATGTCCTTATTGTTCGTTTTTGCTTTGAAGTTGCTGTAATCCTGCTTTGTTCTCCACACTTCCTGCTTGTCTTTTTCCTTATAACCCCAGTGCTGGGAGCTTTCTCACGGTGGTCTAAGCTGTCATTACTGTGTGTCTAAAACTTTCCAGAACCAATCAGATTCATTTTGAAAAACAAAACACTGCCCTGGATTTGTTTGTTCTTGTTCTGTGTTTCTATTTCTACTTTGCAGAAACATGAAGCCAGTTCAAAAGTGAAACTAACCTGCAGGCAAATTATATGATTGATTTTTATCTATTTTTAATCATTTTGAAAATGAATCAGTTAACTTGTATGCCTCTATACCCTGCAAACAGTCATTTCAGCAAAAAAAAATGTTTTCCTTTAGTGACCCTTTAATCCCGCAGAGCTAAACAACCCCCCAAAGTTCACAGTACATATTCTGGATCGGCTGCACAGGCTATGAATGTGGTTTTCAGTAGCACATGGCGCTCATTGCCCTGATGAGATTATTCATACCAAATGACCTTTCCAGATAGTTTACTCAGCCACAACTCACATGAAAGAAGATCTGGCGATGTTTATTAGTCGTATGATCCGTAGAATGCAAGTTACAACAGGTAAAAGAACGATTCTTCCATGCAGGTATAAGAGGAACATACAGGTCACATGAATGTACAGCATAAAATGACTGATACAGAAGAGAAGGGGGAGGAGAAAACTAAGCAGCATGGTAACTACGGAATCCCACTAGGGACAAACTAGGCAGGCATTAAAGAGACAGTACATAATAATAAAAACAATATCATGTAACATGACACTCCCCGCCTGAAATCTTTAGATTTCAAAGTCTATTACATATGTAAAGATAAGTCCCAATGTCAAGAAGTCCAACTTGAACCTGTAGGGGAAGAAACGTTAAAGTAAAACTGGTGTGTAAACCATAGATACGAGATACCCGCAAAAACAAGAAGGTATGCAGTAAATGAACAACTAAACATGAAGTCCAAAAGACAGATGGCTTGAGTCCTGTAGTCTATCGCTATAATCGTGGGACTTCAACAGCAGCACAGTCAATAGTGATAGTGATATTCTCCCCGCCATAGCGGGTATAGCCGGTACTCCTGCATAAGTCACTCACTTGGGAGAAGAAGCACCAATTCAGTGATTGGTCGTGAGAAAGTCCGAGCGGAACCTCCTTTGGTTATCTTAATCTCAACCTTTCGAACCTTTCCGTCATCGCTGGGTGTTACGCTTGTTACAAGACCCATAGGCCACTCATTGCGACAGACTTCTCTATCTTTTAGAAGAACAAGGTCGCCAACTTTGAGGTTAGGCTTGGGTGTTTGCCATTTGGAACGGCTTTGAAGGGTATGTAGTGTGGTGTACATAGACCTGATTTCTTTATCATCATCAGGATGTACCAGTTCATAGGTAGTGTCCGTGGAAATTGAGTAGGAGTTTTCACAAAGAAATCTTGGAGGCGACAGCCACAAGCAGTCGAGGAGAGCTGATGAAGATATAGCTCTTGTCCCACAATCGGCAGGATTAAGATCAGTGGGAATATGATGCCATTGCTTTGGCAAGGAGAACCTTCTGATGCGTTCTACTCTATTGCTGACGTACACGTAAAATTGTTTAGTTTGGTTGTAAATGTAACCAAGCACTATCTTGCTGTCTGTGTAAAATGTGAAGGAATCAATTTTTATGTCCATTTCACTCTTTATGACTTCGGCTATTTCCACTGCTAGCACAGCTGCACAAAGTTCAAGTCTGGGTATGGTATGTGCAGGTTTTGGTGTTAGCTTTGTCTTGCCTATAACAAAGTTGCAGTGTACGTCTCCATTAACTCCTGAGGTCTTCAAATAGGCCACTGCAGCTATAGCTTCAACTGATGCATCTGAGAAAATATGGATTTCCCTCTGGACAGCGGCTGAGATGGAGACTGAGGCCTGAGGCATAGCAACGTGGAATTTGGAGGTGTTCTAGTGTCTTCAGAGAACCTCTCCATTTCTCCCATCTTTGTTGTTTCTCAATAGGTAACGGAGTGTCCCAATCTATGTTATCAGTAGTAAGCTGTCTTAATAGCATCTTACCTTGGGTGGTGACTGGGGCTATAAATCCCAGTGGGTCGTAGATGCTGTTCACTATGGACAAGACTCCTCTCTTGGTGAAGGGTTTGTCACAGGTTGACACTTGAAAGGTGAATGTGTCTTCTTTGATGTTCCACAGCAGACCTAGACTTCTCTGCATAGGGGGCGTGTCTGACCCAAGGTCAAGGTCTTTCACACTGGCAGCATAGTCCTCAGGGTGAAATGCATTCATTAGCTCTTGGCTGTTAGATATAATTTTGTGAAGTCTCAAGTTTGCTACAGATAGCATCTCCTTTGTTCTGGTAAGAAGATCAATTGCTTCTTTAGCAGTAGGAAAGGACTTGAGTCCGTCGTCTACGTAAAAGTTCCTTTCAACAAATTGACGAGCGTCTGATCCATACTCAGCTTCTCCAAGCTGAGCTGTCTTTTTTAGTCCATAGATTGCTACAGCTGGAGAAGGGCTGTTCCCAAAGACATGCACTCTCATTCGGTAATCAATTACCTCTTTGTTGATGTCGTTGTCCTTGTGCCATAGAAACCTGAGGTAATTCCTGTTATCTTCCTTGACGATGAAGCAGTGGAACATTTGTTGAATGTCGGCCATCACCGCTACAGGTTCTTGACGAAAGCGAATTAGGACTCCAATGAGGCTGTTGTTCAAGTTGGGCCCTGTGAGGAGCACGTTGTTAAGTGAGAAGCCTTCGTGTTGGGCACTGGAGTCAAAGACAACTCTGATTTGGTCTGGCTTTCGTGGGTGATACACACCGAAGGAAGGGAGGTACCAGCATTCTTCTCCTTCTTTCAATGGGGGTGCGGGTTCGGCATGGCCCCTATCAAAGATATTCTGTATGAAGTCCACAAAATGTCTTTCCATCTCTGGCTTCCTGCTTAAGGTACGCTTTAAGGCGGAGAATCTTTTAACTGCTTGATGTAGATTGTTAGGTAGCTTCTCTCTCGGGAGGCGAAAGGGTAGGGGTGCTACCCAGCTATTGGAATCTTCCTGAAAGAACTCATTGTCCATTACTTTAAGGAATTCTTTGTCTTCTACCGAAGGAGCTAACATGTCATCTTCACTGCTTACATTGAAAACTGTAGAACCAAAGCTGTCATCGTAGGTGCAGGAAAGGTTTGTGTTGCAATGTTGCAACTTGCAGCTAGTTACCTTCTCCTTTACCCAGTAGTGATGTGGGCATGGCTCAAAGTGAGTATTACGACCATTTGGCAATACATTTGTCTTGAATGAAGAAATGTTAGTAGGCATTTTCATTTTGCCTATACAGACGTTGCCTATGATGACCCAGCCTAAGTCTAGGTACTGGGCGAATGGGGCCTCTGGAGGTCCGCTGACCTGTCTGTGTACCTTGTGGATCCTTAGAATATCTCTTCCCAGCATAAGAAGGATATTAGCATCTTTGTCAAGTGGTGGGATTTCACTTGCTATTGACCTTAGGTGGGGGTGGTAGAAGGCAACTTCTGGTGTAGGTATTTCTCCTTTGTTGGCTGGTATCTGGTTACACTCTACAAGTGTAGGTAAGGGTAATTGTAGGTTGTTTTCTAGGGAGGACACAATAAATCCATGGGCCCTTCTTCCAAAAACCTCTGTAGTTCCACTACAAGTGCCTAAGGTGTAAGGGTGAACCTCTCCTTTTATGCAAAATAGATCGAACAGTTCTGATCGGGCAAGTGATCGATTGCTTTGATCATCTAAGATAGCATACACCCTTAAAGTCTTTTCTGGCTGATCCTTGTGATGAATATTCACTAGGCATATTTTAGCGCAATAAGAAGCCAGGAAGCCAGGAAGGAGGGAGTGTTTGTTTTAAAGTGTAAAAACCCTTTTAATAAATTTTTTACACTATGAGGAGACGACCCTCTCTTTTTTTCTTATCTCCCACCTCCTTCCTGTTTTAATCCGGTGTGAGGATATACCGACATTGAAAATTCCGGCTGTCCTTCGGGAATACCTCTGGAGTGTCTACACAAGGTTCCACACTGTGACAGAGATCGAGAAGGGCTACTGGACCAATCAAGCTCAAGGGACCCCCCACCGTAAGGTGAGCTGTGGGTCTACATCAGTTGGTAAGCGTATTGATTTCATCTTTACCTACGTTCACTTTTCTAGGAGTGTGGAATATAGAAGAAATATTTACCACCAATCAGAAATAAGGGTCTTCTTTGTTCTAATTGGAACAGGATATATGCAACCCCTATATGTTTGAATGTTACTGAAAAAGGACATTATAACAGATCCATAAAACTTACCATTGTACATGGACTGACCTGGACTGATTAGTCCCATTTTTGTTTTACATCTATGGTTGTTGTTATATTTATGTTACTATTTTTTCCACTTGTTATTATAATAGGGGTATTTTTTACCTCGATACACTTATATATTAGGGGTGTTACTGTGGTTACCTCGATACACATATATCATTTTATTTTTTTTTTACACTATTTATAACACTTTATGGTGATGTGGATTGATACCCATTGAAGACTGGACTCATGTCCAAGTTCTTTGTGGATTATAATCCTCTTACACGATTTGGAGTACCCCCCATTGGGGATTCCTCGGTTTAATTGGCGCTGCACTTTTTTAATTTTATCCATTTACAATAATTTCCATTGTTGTGTTGGCTGCCTTACCTTTTTCACGTATTTGTTTTTTTACACTTTTGGAGTAGCGCAATATATTTTTTTATATTATATTTTAGCGCAAGACTTGTCACAGTGGTCTTCCCCACAGACTTCAGTGCATGAAGAAAATACCATGGTGGAATTAGGTACCTGATCTGTACTCTTCCCGCTGTGATTCTGCCCAGGAGAAAGGTTTGCAGGTTGTGAAGGATTGGACTCAAGGGGATGGAGTGCTTGCACATGGTCCTCGGAACCGCACTCTGTGCACTTGATAGGGATTTTACATTCCTTGGCAAAGTGGTCAGTGGAAGCACAGCATCTATAACATACCCCAAAAGTCTTTAGCAGTTATTTTCGCACTTTCAATCGGCAAATTGCTATGCAAATGTTTAAGAAAAAAAAAGAAAATACCCCATAGTTTCCTTACGTCAATTGATAGATCGGTCAGACAAAATATTGTAGAAAGAGTGTAGAAGTTAAAACTACATTGTAGACAAGCACATTGATCTACTGCAGTAAAATATCATTTAGCAAATCTACTATTCTTGCGTGAATAAAAGTAGTGTATTGAATAAAAAGCACACAGGGGAACCGAGACATTTCATGCCCAGGAGATGTGATCAGTCAGTTGAAGGAAATGTCCTATTATCCAGACCATTCTGTGTTTAACCTATGAGTGAAATTGATCTACGGAACAAGCACTTGATCCTTCCCCTATTCCAAATGTGTATGGTCAAAAAGGAATAGTTGTCAGCTCTCAATCTGAATAAGATGCAGTATTGATAATAAATATCCACTAGATCAGTGGTTCTCAACCTGGGGGTCGGGACCCCCTCAGGGGTCGAATGATGATTTGCCAGGGGTCACCAAATACTGTGCTGTTACTGAAGCCCGCACCTCTCTCCCAGCCTTTTTGCGGTTGCAAAGCAGGGCTGTCTCTGGAGCCTGCGGCCGCCCACTCAGCCTCTTTGTGACATGGCTGGGGGGGCAGACTAGAGGTCAGATGACTGGTGAGGAATGTGAAGTGGGAGGGGCTGGAGGAAACCCCATCTCCGTATTTTGGTAGAGGTGTCAAATGCTACGAGACACAGTGAGTAACATTACCTGTGATTATAGTTCCCATCAAAAGTCCCCACTACAGTTCTCAGATCAGCAGATGACCTTGATCACAAGCTGATCAGAACTCTCCCCAACATTGCCACTCATCCCATTCTCCCCCCACCAAGGAAGAAGAGAATGAATAAAAATAGAGAATACATGGAAGGGAGAAGAATAGAGGGGGAGGAACAGAAAAAGGAAGAGAAAGAACAAGAAAGATGGCTTGAGAGAGGGATGGGGGAAAAAAAAATTAGGATAAAGAGATATAAAAGGAAAATAAAGGAGAACAAATACAAAGAGTGGTACATCCTAAAATGTACCATACAGGGTTTTATTACTGTACGAATGGGGGGGACTCAGGGAGCGCTAAATGTCCATGGGTTGGGGTGCAAATTACTTGCCTTGGGTCCGGACAACCCACGCTACGAAAATAATTTTAGCGTTAGGGGTCCCCACAACTTGGGAAATTTTTATCAAGGGGTCACGGCACTTAAAAGGTTGAGAACCACTGCACTAGATGATGGTTACAGGCCTACTGTGGAGGAAGAAGCTGACCTTAATCAGAAAATAGCAGAAAATTAAGAGAGTTTTATCAAATATGGATTTTTTTTTCAGAATGGTACTGTACTAAAAGAGTTGTTGATGAATACAAGCATTGAGTATTCAATTCATGCCTGCATAAGATTTTTTTTTGTAATTAATTGTATTTATTGTATAGAAATTACAGTACAAATACAAAGGTTTGATAAAACAGTACAAAGGGGAAGAAAGGAAATTATATCGTTTTCAGCTAACATTTAGGCCATAACTTAAAGTGGTTGTCTTTAAAGACTGAAGGTTGTTTTAACTTAATGCATTCTCTGCCATAAAGTGGCTGTAAACCCGATTCATGAAATTTGAACTGGGCACATACTGTATATTTGCAGTGTTTTCTTATGTCTCTTCAAAGCACTCCTATCACAGGAACACTTACCAAGGCCGAGATGCTGAGGGCAGCCCATCTTTGCGACCTGGCACGATCCTCCCCCTGGGATTGGGACAGGGGGAAGGACGCACCGGGAGGCACCGGTACCAGCAGGGAGATGCAGATCCGGCAGGTCAAGCAGGGACAGGCGGAAGATCCACCGGGATGGTTCGGAGCTGCAGCAGATGGGTAGACTGAAGCGTTCTGATGTAGGCACCTGGGGTTCTGGGTGAGACACAACCACTGCTGGAGTTGAAGCAGGCTGAGAGGTGGACGCCCCTGTTCCTGTGGTCACCGAAGGGGCTGCGGGTCCAGGTGTAGGGGTTAGTTGTTGAAGACGGCCATCCATCTGTAGGTACCCTTCTTGTAATTTTTGCACCGCTTCTGTTAGTGCCGAGACTTGTTGGCAAAGAGTCTCGAAGGGTGAGCGCGCCCTGTCGGCCTCAGACATCTGGCTGGTTTGTATTATCACGGGAACACTTACCAAGGCCGAGATGCTGACGGCGGCTCACCTTTGCGACCTGGCGCGATCCTCCCCCTGGGATTGGGACAGGGGGAAGGACGCACCGGGAGGCACCGGTACCAGCGGGGAGATGCAGATCCGGCAGGTCAAGCAGGGACAGGCGGAAGATCCACCGGGATGGTTCGGAGCTGCAGCAGACGGGTAGACTGAAGCGAGGTTCTGAGTAGTCAAGGACAAGGCAGAAGAAAAGTCTAGGAGACAAGCCGTGGTCAGGGGTTTAGAGGAAGCAGACAGTCCAGTGTTCAAGCCGGGGTACAAAGGGCAGGAGAAAGCCAGGAGTCCAGGTTCAAGCCAAGGTCAAGGGATTGGAGAAAGCAGAGGTCCGGGAACGTAAGCCAAAGGTCAAGCAGGTGAAGAATCCAATAACAGGTAACAAGTCAGGTACTCAAACGCTGTTTACAAACCAGCAACCAGAGGACTGTGGGGAGCTGATTTAAATAAGCCTCTCAGGCTTCTGATTGGCCAGGGGCGGAACGAGATGGTGTGCGCCTGTGCGCGCTCCCGCGCGCCGTCACGCGCGCACGTGCCCGCGCACACGGCGCGCCGATACGCCGCGCATGCACGCACGCAGCTCAGGCGAGCGCACCCGAGCTGACCTGTCACGGAGCTGGGGCTGGATGGAGCTGGTCCCTTGACAACTCCTGTGGCTTTTCTGTTCCTGCCCCGTTCTTCTGTTGTCAGCATGATAACTTCTGACAAGTTCTCATACACATATGACAAAAGCAGCCTGAATTTTGTTTCAGGGTGGGTGCTATAAATAGATTAGCAGAAAGCTGCTCTACTCACAGCACAGCTCTGAAAGTATTTGCCTATGTGGAGGGTGGTGTGTCTTCTTTTTCTTCTAATCAGCTGTCTCCCAGTGTAATCCAACACAACACTGCTACTGCTAATGAGGAAGTGAAATGCTAACAGGATGTGCGCTTTATAAACAGTATAAAAAGCTGAAGACAACAGATATATTGTACATGTAAAATGTATGTAGGGAGATTTGTTTGATCTCTGTGTATCATCTGAGGCTTTTCACTTCACTGGATAAAAGAGAGGATTTACGTCCACTTTAAGGTAAAAAAAACCTTCGCAGTGCAGCTTCCCTGCCAGCCCCCCCCCCTATACTAACCTGAACCCGATCTCGATCCAGCGATGTGCATGAGAGTAGCCACTCTATTGACTTTCTCTCTTTCTTATAGGTTCAGGGCTATATGTTTTATTGTGTAACATGTGTTTACCCATGTGCATTTATAGTTATTTTGATTGCTCTATTTCATATAATAAAAAATATATACTTTTTTTGTTATTTTATTTTATTTATTAACTATGTGCTAGGTGTTTCTTTATAGTATTATGTAATATTATAGTAGATTAATTTCCTGTTTTGTTTTTTGTATTGTTTTTTGTATTGTTGGTTGCTGTGCTCTGCCACCATATTTTTTACAATTAGCAAGCCCAGATCCCAGCACTTCTATTCCCAACTGTGTACTGGGCTATAAAGTCCATACATATTTTTCTCTGTTGGGCTTGACAAAAGGGGGCATTGCTACTGAAACACGTAGCCACACCCATTTCTATGACTGTAGTGTGTGATGTCACCACGTCTTCCTGCTGTGTTTGGCTATAATGTGGGAATTGTCAGAATCTACATTCTGGTAATGCTGATCCCCTGCAGCAGATAGTGGTGTTGCTTTTGTCTGACAGTATGGAATCTTAGCTCCCAACTGTCACTAATTTCTAGGGACTGTCCCTGATTCAAAACAATCTCCCTCTGCTCCTCTTTCCTCCTCATTTGTCCCTCATTTTGGTCTGATCTTTGTAGTTTTATATAAAATGCACTTTTTATCTTTCAAAAAGTGTTTCCCAGTGCTAAACTTTTCATCCAATTTCTAACCTGCTGCAATTGTAAATTTAAAAAAACAGTGTAAAGAAATAGTAGGGGTAAAAATAGTGCTTGTGTCCTATTGCCTACATATTTTTGCTAATAGATGTCCCTTGTTGCCATCTCAAAATGTTGGGAGGTATGTGGAATGAAGTGGCAACCTCACCATGAATGGAGTTTTATGCTCTTCCTTGACTTTTGAATCATGTAAGTGGCCATTTGGAGTTATTATTTTTTATTATAAGTTAAAACGGCTTGGTGTCCCCCAATCCATAACAAGCCCTTCAGGTCTGGTATGGCTTTTAAGCATGCATGCAGGAATGCGAGCATGCCCCTCTTGAACTATACCAGGCCACATGCCCTTAACCACCCCAAAGCAACTTGTCCTTACAACCCTAGGCGGTGGTTGTGTGGGTCTTCGGGCAATGGGCTTAGCGGATATGCCCCCTTGTGTGAATGAGTATGGGGTACATTGTACCCCTATCCATTCATCAAAAAAGTGTCAAAAATAAAGACAGGAAGCAGTTTTTGACAATTACTTTATTAAAAGGCTAACCACCAAATGCCTACTCTGTTGTTTGACAGTTCTTAAATAGGTAATGGGCCGGGCCACCTGGTGACATCACCTGATGACACCACTACCTTGTGACATCACTGACCCAGCATTCACTGGTTGGTGATGTCACAAGGGGGAAAGGCCACCAGGTAACCTTGCCCCTTACCTATTTAAGAGCTGTCAAACAGAATATCTGTCAATATGCCAGATACAGTATGATGGGAAGAAACATGAATTTGCATTAAAGTGCTGAAAATGCATCTGAATGTGGACATTCCTTTTTTTCAAGTGCTAGGCCTCAGGCCAAGGAATGAGTAAGTAGGCTTCTGGCTGCAAGAAATATGTCCAAGATCATAGTTACAAAGACAGGTATGTGGGTTCTCTATCCAAGAAGAAATGGGGCAAGACCTGAATAGCTTGGTGCCAAAATCTGCCCAGTCCAGGTCTCCTACAAATGAATAAATAATCAAAGTGAACAAAAGTTTACTACTATATTTGTTATCTTTAATTTAAAAATGTACCATTTATTTTGCCAGGTGAACAGCCTACTTATTTAGCTAATCAAATTCAATAACTAGGAATGCAAACCTAGAGCCTGCAGTTTGGGTGTCCTGACCCTTTAAAGTAGCTGTTACATTTTTTTTTCTATAAATGCTATTGCCTTTTCAAAACAACACACACAAACTATATGGATTTCCAAAAAACATGTTTTGATAGGTATTAAAATTTCAGGGGATTGTGCTAACTGATTCCATCCTGATCCTTTTTACATGTGTTGCTCACTCTTTAGAGGTACATTAATTTCCCATTTTCATTGCAACAGCAAGATGATTTATTTGCAATCACGCTACCATGGGTAATTGCTTGGAGAACAATCTTACTTGTAAGCATAAATTCTCAATTAGCACCTTAATTGTAAATACAACAGGAATATCATTTATAAAACCAATTATTAAAAAGTGTTTTGCAGTAAAGGATAAGTAAAATGATCTTTGCAAGGGACATTTTTACGATACCTCTAGTTCAAGTGACATTACTAGCCATGAAACATTAATTTGTAAGAGATACATTTGTGAGTTGTTTTCAATCATAATATCTCATAGTCTCACTGGGGTAGATTCACATACATTGGCGCATATTTATGCCGCCGTAGCGTATCTCTTTTACGCTACGCATGGAATTCACAAAGCATATGCTCCCAACATTTCGCCGGTGTAACATATAGTCGTAGGCGTAAGGCAGCGTAAGTGGAAGTGGGCTGGAAGTGGGCGTGATACATTTTAATGAAGCGTGACAATGCAAATGATGGGCTGAGCTTCAGACAAGTACTTAAAATGAACTGCGCATGCGTCGTACCTTGGACGTATCCCAGTTGCCATGCGCACAATCACATAGAAACAACTGGCTAAGATACGTCGAATCACTGCCTACGACGTGAACTTAACCTACGCCCAGCTCCATTTACATACTACGTAAACAACGTAAAATTTGATGGCGTTCGTTACCTGGTCCATACCTTTGCATGAGTTGCGCCTCCAATATGGGGAATAACTTTACGCCGGAGGTAACCCTTACGCAAATTGCTTAAAACATGCGCCGGGCGCAAGTACATTCGTGAATCGGCGTATCTCCCTCATTTGCATCGAAAATCAATGTTAGTGCCAAATGCGTCCAGTGTAACTATGTTCCACTATACGCCGGCGTAGGAAAGTTACGTCGGTCGGATGAAGTCAGTTTTTAGGCGTATCTTAGTTCTGTGGGCACGCGCACAGATACGACAGTGCATATTTACATTTACGCGGCGTATCTCGAGATACGTCGGCATAAGTGCTCTGTGAATTCGGGCCACTATGTTTTAAGATGTAATGGGTAACTTATAGCAGTGCACAGTTATCTTACTTTTTAAACTTTATCAATTTTCCCACTAGAAAAATGTTCACTGGATGCTCCGTTAACCCTTAATTATTTGGAAACTGCTGTTGCATCTCTCCCTAAAGGTAAAAGTCCTAGTTTTGGCTGTTTGCCTAACAACATTTTTAACCACTTAAGGACCGCCTCCTGCACATATACGTCGTCAGAATGGCACGCGGGCGCGCGCCCGAGATCCACGGCTGGCCATTTGAAGAGGATGTACCTGTACGTTCTTGTGCCCAGCCGTGGAAGCTCTATTTGTGGGAAAAAAAGGACGTCAATTTTGTTTGGGAGCCACGTTGCAGAACCGCACAATTGTCAGTTAAAGCGACGCAGTGCCGAATCACAAAAATCCTTTACCTGCCTAAAGGTCCGGGTCTTAAGTGGTTAAACAATATGGAAGTGAGTGTCCATGGACACTCAATAATGTTTGTTTTTGTTTTTTGGATTGTTTTTTCAACCTTGCATATATCACATTAATTCATCGGTGTGGTCCACATATTATTTAATGCATTTTATGTTTATTGGTCATTAGCGCGGTTTATTTTTATTTTTCTCACATTGCTATTCTGTTTATATGACACAGTTTAAACCGCAGCTCCATTTATGTTTAGTTTGCATTTCACGTGCACCTTTTACTTTATTTGATTTGATGCACAGCATCATATATTGATTAGCGCAATTTACCTCACTTTTTTTCAAACAATATGGAAGGGTCCTTGCTACAGATTTTTAACATGGCCTTTAGGGTTGGCTTTCTTCCCACTTCCATGTCCGAGGCTAATGCCGCGTACACACGGTCGTTTTTTAAAACGTCATTTAAATTGATCGTGTGTGGGCAAAACGTTGTTTTTTGTCTTAAAAAAAACGACCAAAAAAAAATTCCAACATGCTTGAATTTTTTGTGTAGTTTTTCAAAACGTTGTTTTTTGTTTCACAAAAAGTCACCGTGTGTAGCAGAAACGTTGTTTAAAACAACGTTTTTCAACCCGCACATGCCCAGAAGCTAGTTATGAAGCGAGCTTCAATGGAAAAGAGTGGTGAACGTAACCTCGCTTTTTGTGAAAAAACGATGGTGTGTATGCAACATCGTCTTTGAAAAGTGACGTTTCAAAAACGTTGTTTTTTACTTCACAGAAAACGTCGTTTTTTTTCATCACAAAAAATGATCGTGTGTACGCGGCATAATATTTTGGTCCTATCTAAGAAAGGATAGGACCTATTATTTTCGAAAACCTACAGATCAATTTCATTGATCACCACGATATTAAAATTATTGCCAACGTTTTTGGCCAATAGGCTGAACAAAGTTATTACATCTTTTATTCATTCGGATCAAATGGACTTGTCCAATTCCTCCACTGCGTTGAATATAACACATATTTTTTTTTTTTAAATATGCAATCTCCTGTTAATGTTTTTTTTTTCCATAAACTTTTTATTGAAGATTACAAATGTTACAAGCAATGCATCACATCACACTTAACCGAAGGTCACAGCATATTAATACAGATGTGTAAAGCAGTCGATAAAAATCAACATGAGAGTAAACATGGCACATGTAGCAAACCTAGAGGGGGCTCCAGGGGCATGGGACTAGGTTAGAAATAAACTAAGATGAGAGGACCATCGTAAACAAACTCATCCCCCACCCTCCCCTAATGGGAACTAAACTGTGGGCGGGAGGGTATATGGAGTATTGTCGAAGTAAAGGAAGGTCAGCGTGGTCCTGGTATTTGCTATGTCCCAACTGTTGGGGTTGAAACCCATGGTGATGCGCTATTTAATCAGCAATGGGGAGGAATGGCCTCTTCATTCAGGGGGGGTTTCATTCCCGGGTATGTCCCCATAACTGTACCCTCACATGCTAAGTCAGCTGTACTGTAACATAAGGTGGTAGGGAAAAGAGAGGGGGATGGACATAATGGGGGGGGGTGTTTCAGGGACAACTATCTCAGTTGATAGTGCATGTCAGTCATGTTACGTCAGTGTGGGGGGTCAGGGGGAGTCGCAGGCGTGCTCAGTAGGAGAGATGCGTCCAGCAACCCCAGGTGAATATAAATTTCTCAGAAGCATCCCTAGCTTGGTGTATAATCCTTTCCATCTCTTCAATCTTGTTGACTTTATTCTGCCAGTTGGTAATGGTGGGCAGTAGGGGATCTTTCCAGTGCAGTGGGATGCACTGGGTTGCGGCGTTGATCAAATGGAGCACCAAGGATTTATGGTAAATTGATTTAGGCAGGGAGGTGTGATGAAGTAGGTATTGCGCCGGGGTATAGTCAGGAGTGTACGTGGTTATGCGGGTGATAAGGGCGTGCACCTCTACCCAGAAGGGTTGAATTTTCGGGCAGTCTCACCAAATATGCAAGAGAGTACCCTCGGTCGCCTCGCATCTCCAGCAAGTGGGGGGGACCATGGGGAGACATTTATGTAATTTGCTGGGGATTCTGTACCATCTCGAATAGATCTTATACCTGTTCTCCTGGGCTGATACGTTTATGGAGCCTTTGTGAGTATGAGCCCAGATCGAGTTCCAGTCATCATCAAAAATGGGGATCATGAGTTCTGCCTCCCATTTGCCATGAATGTCAGCATTGGAAGTTGTTTGTGGCGTAAGTGCGGAGTACATAGCTGAGATCAGATGGCTTGCGGTTCAGTGGAGTCACACAGCTTCTCAAAAGGTGTGAGGTTCCTGTACCATTGGGTAGGCGTCGGCGAACTTTGGAAAAAGTGTCGAAGCTGGAAGAATTTGAAGCGGGGTAGACGAAAATCTGTAAATTTCTGGACCACCTCCGACTCAGAAAGGAAGGTACCCACATCAAAAAACTGAAACGCCCGGAGTGACGGGGCTGTCTGGAAGGACTGCGAGTCAGTAGTGCTGATACCGTCGGGAAAGCCGGGGTTATGATTTAGCAGAGTCATTGGTCCAGGGAAGGGGGTCGTGTCTGGGCCGATGTTCGTAGCCTTAAAGCATGAAACTGTAGGGCCGATCAGAGGAGCAAAACTTGGGGGTGAGGACAGGGTCTATCCAAGGGAGGGGGGAGATCCGAAAAACCAACAAAAGCTTCCACCAGTTCTACCCACTCCTTGTCTCTCCCATGGATATGCCAGTCCACAACCCTCGTCAGCAGACAAGCTTTGTGATATCGGGCCAGGTCCGGCAGTCCAATGCCGCCCCTCAGTTTAGGGAGAGTGAGTCTATCCCATTTCAGCCGTGCTGGGCATTTGGCCCACAGAAAGGACCTGCAAGCAGATTTGAAGGAGGTTAAAAAGGCAGTGGGGAATTTTATAGGAATAGCCTGCAGCAGATATAAGAGCCTTGGGAGGACATTCATTTTTAAAATTGCCACCCTACCGAACCAGGAGAATGTTCCTTTATTCCAATTAGTCAGGTCGTCTTTCACTGTCTGTAGGGTGGGCAGGAAATTCCTAGCATATAAATCGGAGAGTCTCGTGGGCAGTTTGATCCCTAAGTAGGTGATATCACTGGATTCCCATTTAAAGGGTACATTTTGTCTACAAAGGGCCACCAGGTCCTGCGGGAGGGAAACATTTAGTACTGTGGATTTACTAAAGTTGATTTGTAGGTTGGTGAGCGTTTTAAATAGACGGAAATCTTCGAGCAGATTGGGTAGTGTGACCAGTGGGTTTGTTAGGAATAATAGGACGTTGTCGGCGTATGCTGCTATCTTGTATTGCTTGCGCTGGATCGTGACTCCCCTAATGTCCCGGTTGTCTTGCAGTCGTCTAAGGAAGGGTTCCAAGGTCAAGATGAAAATCAGAGGGGGCATCCCTGTCTAGTGCCATTGTGTACCGAGAAGGCATTCCGAAATTCTTCCATTAACCCTGACCCTAGCTGAAAAGACTGAGTACAGAGCCATAATATCTAGACCTCTTTCTACAACCCTTGGTTGTAAAGGGCAAAGCATATTTGAAAGATAGCAGAGATCTCATCAAGTCCCTACCCCCTGTGCTAGTAACAGAGAACACCTGGTTGGTAACAGTCGACTTGAGTCGCTGTATACCAACATTAAACAAACTGATGCGATTTTGGCTGTTACTGAAACACTTGAAACACAATCTGTATTACCATCGGCTCAAATTCAGTTTTTAGTAGAAGGTTTAAAACAGGCCATGGGGAACAACTACTTTTGGTCACAGGGGGATTTTTTCAAGCAAATCAAGGGCGTTGCGATGGGGGCTCGCTATGCCCCCAGCGTGGCTAATTTGGTTCTAAATAAATGGGAGGAAGAAACCATTTATAATGTTAACCCACCTGCCCTCATATATTATAAAAGATATATTGATGACATCCTGCTAATGTGGGAGGGCACCAAATTAGCCCTAGACAAACTCATATTGGAAATGAATAATAATCTTTATGGTCTGAGGTTCACTGCAGAATGCAGCCTTGTCTCTATCAACTATCTGGACTTAACACTGTATAAAAAGGGGAATCAGGTTGGCACAAAAACCTATTTCAAGCCTACGGATAGAAATGGTTTTGTGCCCACCTCCAGCTGCCACCATCCTAAATGGTTGGGAGCAACCCCCAAGGGTCAATATATGCGCATAAGAAGGAACTGTGATTCAATTACTGATTACAACCTACAAGCAAACATCCTTTGCCTACGTTACAGGCCACTCAAGATGAGGTGTTAAGTATGGACCGTTTAACCGTGCTTGAGTCTAAGAGAAGCACCAAACGGGAGGATCAGGTGCCTTTCCTCTCTGGCTTTCACAGACAGTACAGGAATGTGGAAAATATTTTCAAAAAATGTTGGCCTATCCTATTACAGGATATAGATTTGGCCAAAATATTACCCCCCAAGCCCAATTTAATTTACAGGCGAGCTCCGGGCCTTAGAAATAAAATTGCGGCCAATGTCCCAGATCCACCTGAGAGACCTCTGACCTTTCTGGATGGATCTGCATTCCATTACTGCACCCAATGCAGATCATGTAAAAATACCACCAGACAGGGAAAGAAAAAGAGAAAATTAATTTCTTTTGTCACCCAACAGGAATTCATGATAAAACCACTTATCACCTGTCATTCAGATCATGTGACTTATGTCCTAGAATGCCCGTGCAAGTTGCAATATGCGGGACACACAACTCGTGAACTTAAAGTGCGAATCAACGAACATGTGGCGAACATAATCAAAGGGTTTCCCAACCATGGTGTTTCCAAACATTTTGCAGACTGCCATGATAGGGACCCTCGCAAGCTGACCTTTTATGGCATAGACAGGGTCACTAAACATTGGAGAGGCACTGACCTCAAAAAAGCTGTATCGCAAAACGAAACGGAATGGATACATCGTTTAAGGACAATGCAGCCACTAGGGTTAAACATTGAGTTGGATTTAAACTGCTTTTTAACCAATGAATAATGATTTTATTTTATTTTATTTCTCTTCTATATATTTATATTTTATACATTTATCAGCCAATCAGTGGTTATATGTGTGTATGATATTCTAAATGTGGGTTTGAACACATGTTTTTATATTTATATTATGTGGAACCTAGCATGGGTTAACTAACTGTTTGCACCTGGGAACTGAGGCTCGTCATAGGCCAACTCCACTCATTCCAACTGCTAGACCTATTTCTATGGGTCCATTATGTATCTAGGCATGCTTCCTGACGATGTGTTAATCACGAAACGTACGTCGAAGCGCCTGGATACGTAAAAACAACGCACTTCCGGTCCCGCTGGTCCCCTGGCCTGGAACGCACGCCAGCTCCCTAGCGAGGAACTCGTATCCGGCTTGAACTTCACCCCAGTTCCCCAGCGAGGAACACTCATCATAGCCCTTCCTGCCATGCTGACTAGCCTCAGTGCCGGGTCCTAGGCACAACTAAAGTAAGAGGCCATTTGGCTATGCTGTTTTATCTGTGACATATTTTAAATAAACTGTACTTCACTATGGTGGTTTCCCCTCTCCCTCCTTCATGAGAGTGTTTGATTCCGGGAAACATAGAGCTGCGCAGCTGAAACATTCAACTGGTTTAGTGACCAACTGCTGTATTTGACCTTTTCTAAACAATCAGGTCAACACCGTGCGGTAAGGAGCCATCCATTAGTGCACATTTGGGGGATCTTCTTGGTGAAGGTGGACACCTTTTACAATTCATTTTCTACCATTTGCATCTGAGAAAGATTAGCCTTGATTGGACTTTATCTAACACTCTTTGAATGGACTTGAGTTTATTTATTTATTCATTTTTTTTTTTTTTGTACAATCTATTTCTATTTCACCATTTTCAGTGTGTTGCTGCTCACTTAGTCTGCTATTGTTGGTTCAGACGGACCATTTATTAGATTTCACTTTATTGTTTATTCTCTTATTATTCATTATTAGCGCCCCCTCCATATACCATTACAGAGCCATAATCATTCGCATAAATTAAGTAGGTAAGCCTGTTTTGCGGAGGGGCGCCTCCACAGTCCCAGGCCACCCTATCAAATGCTTTCTCCGCATCAAGGGATAACAGGAATCCTTGGGTGGTAGACGTGGACAGCCAATGGTGGATATTTATTGCTTTTGTGGTGTTGTCCCTGGCTTCCCTGCCAGGGACAAATCCCACCTGGTCGGTCGAGATCAGGTTCGGTAGGTAGGGAAGAAGTCTGTTTTACATCCACGTTAAGTAGTGAGATGAGCCGGTAGATGGGGACGAGCGTGTTATCTTTCCCGGGTTTGGGCACTAGAGTGATGTAGGCTTCCAGCAGTTTGGTGCCGATAGTAGGTAAAAAAGGGATATCATTGAATGCACTGACAAAATGAGGGATCAACAGGGAGGAGAACGTCTTGTAATAACCTGAGGTAAGACCATGGCTCTTTCCTGGTTTTAAGTGTTTCAGTGCTCTATGTGCTTTCGTCCGCCGACACCAGCGCGTCTAAATGTGTTAAGTCCGGAACTGGGGTGGGAGGGGTCCCGTATTTTGAGAGGAAGTCCTCAATGAGTTTTTCCCGGGATGCGGGGGATCCTGGATCCGACGGGACAGGCAGGTTGTACAGGGAGGAGAGGTATGACATGAATAGTTTGGCTATAAGATCAGTCCTGTGCAGGACCTCTCCTGTAGGGGAAGTAATAGCGTGGATCGTGTTAGCCTCTTTCTTCCTCTGCAGGGCCGTGGCTAGTTTTTTCCCTGACTTGTTGCCAAATTCATAGTAGAGTTTGTGGGTCAGGGAAAATTTGTGTTTCAGTCTCGTGTGTAGTTCTGCTCGCAGGTCGTTCCTAGCTGTCAGTAAGGCCTCGAGGGAGTCTGCAGCTAGGGAGCGTTTATGGGCGAGTTCCAGGGTCTTTATCTTGTCAGAAAGTTCAGAGATTCGGGTCGACCGTAGTTTACGACGTTTCAACGTGAGGGAGATTATCTTTCCCCTGAGGACGCATTTATGCGCTGCCCAGACCGTTGCCGGTGCTACCTCTGGGGAGGGGTTGTCAGAGAAGTATTGCGAGATACTAGCAAATAGGGCGGCAGTATCACCCTGGTCTAGGAGGAGAGAGTCATCCATCCTCCATACGGATCGACCAGGACTCTTTCCCCTCCATGAGAGCGTCATAGTGATTGGGTGATGGTCAGAAAGCAGCATGGGTTCGATAGTAGCGTCAGTGAGGCGGATCAGGTCCGCTTGTGTGATAAAAAAATCAATGCGAGAGTATTTAGCGTGCAAGGGTGAGTAAAATGTGTAATCTTTAATCGTCGGGAACAGCGTGCGCCACGAGTCTTGTAAGATCAGTAGATTTAACTGGGTTTTAAAAGCACGGAGAGAGCGATATGTCAAGCAGGAAGACCCATTCGAGGTGTCGAGCAGGGGGGTCAGAGGTACATTAAAATCCCCGCCCAGGATCAGCATCCCTGACTGGAAGGCCGTGAGTTGTGGCACGTGTTGCGAGTTAGGGGCGTATATGTTGGCAATGGTTACCGGTGTTTTGTGAACCCTACCCTTAAGGAAGAGAAACCTTCCGTTTGGGTCCCGTTGGACGTCTTCCACCTGTAGGGGGCAATGTTTGGAGAGCAGAATGGACACCCCTTTGGACTTAGAGATGTCATTGGTTGCATGGAACACCACCGGGAATTGGCGGCTCCTTAGGGTGGGGACAGTGTCTGACCTAAAGTGAGTTTCTTGTAACAGAACTACTTAGGGCTTTTCTCTTTGTAAAGTGGTAAGTAATTTGTGAACGTTTTTCAGGTGTGTTGAGGTCCCGGACATTTAGGGAGTATAACTTTAGTTTCAAGGAGGACGAACCCTGGTCGGTGGACCGGTGGGTCGAGTTCAGCGTGTCAGTCATTGTCCCCGAAGGCGGGGGGAACCGCGTATGTAAGTAGGGAAGGGTCGTTAACCTGGAAATAGGAACCTGACGTAAGTGAGTACGGAGCACCCCAGGCAGGCACGCCTATGAAACTAGCGTACAAGTCCTCGGGTACAACCGTGTGGGGGTTGGTCGGGTCTAGCCGGGAGACAGAGCGAGTCAATGTGAAAACATAAAACTTTTCAAACAAATGTATGTAACACTTAGATGGTCACAAACCACCCCAGAACAACATTGTAGTACAGCGGGGCATTTACCCAGCTGTGGAAGAGGAGGCTCACAAATATTTCTGACCCGAGGAATGGGCGTGCCCAGACCCCAGAAGATCAGGACACCCCCTCCGGTGGCCGGAGGAGCACTGCGACCACGTCAAACAGTTTTGACTGCTTGATCTCCCTACTATCTGCACTTGTCCAGCTGAGGCAGGTTGCCTAATCAACTTGCATATAAAGCCCTGCCTCACTATGAGGGAGGTGTCGGTTCATTCTGATCAGATCATTCTGTCTGTGCCAACAGTTCCTATATGTTGATCTTCTGCTGCAAGACTGATCCCCGGCTTTTGACCCTTGGCTCGTTTCTGGACTTCTGCTTGCCTGAACCCCTGACCCCGGCTTGGACTTTGGTTACCCGATCTTCACCTGCCCTTTGACCCCGGCCTGTATTGTTGGACTTTCCCTGTCTTCTCCAGCCCCTGACCACAGCTTGTCTCCTGGACCTGTTTTCAGCCCTGCCCTGACCAGTGAAGTACTTTTGTGCCTGGACGGTCTTCTGTTCATCTGCTGCAGCCTTCCAGTCGGTGATCCGCCTGTACCTGCTCCACGCACCTGACCATCGTCTTCCCGCTGGTACCGGTGCCTCCCGGTGCGTCCGTCCCTCTGTCCCAATCTCAGGGGGGTGGATCGCATCAGGTCGCAAAGGTAGCTCACAAGTCTGCAAATGGATTCCACTCTAGGTAAGCCCTCACATAATGAACCGACCCATAACATGGAGTCCGCAGACTTGTATAAATTGCTCACCTCCCTGACTCTGCAAGTCTCCAGCCTGGGCCATACCATTCTGGAACTACAGCAAGAAATTCAGTTACTTAAAGGGACAGCACGCCCAGCCCCGGAACCAGCATGTCCAGAGCCATTTGTTGTTATGCCAGAGAAATTTGATGGTAGCCGTGCATCCTTCTCATGTTTTAAAATGGATTGTCAACTATTATTTACTCTTAAACCTAGGACCTATGCCACGGACTATATTAAGGTTCGTGCTACCATCAACCTGCTTATAGGACAAATTAAATCATGGGCTCATCAGTTGCTGCAGGAAAAGAGTGCAGTCTTGGACACCTGGGAAACCTTTATGTTTGCTTTAGACTCATACATTCCTGTCTCCAAGAGGATCAACGCTCCCAGGTCTGCTCTCAATTCACGTGGCCTACGGGTATCCAGGGACAGAAATATTCCGTGCAGACACAACATCAAGCCAGCCCAGTATGTGCCAAGCTATGAACCTCTGTATGTGCCCAACCATGAAGTCCCAACACCACAAAGCCTTGATGCTCCTGTGGATGCACCCACGACTACCTTGGAGGTTGAGGAACCCATGCAGATCGGGGCCATCCGGTCCGGGCTATCTTGGGTAGAAAAAGAGCGAAGGAGAGGCTATGGACTTGTTTTTACTGTGGTGTAAGTGGGCACTTTATTTCTCTTTGCCCAACCCGCCCACCTCGGCCAAAGGCTCTTCAAGTGGGTACTATTGTGAGTTTTTTTGCTACCCCGGAATCTTTGCCTGCTATGCAGCTTGAAGTTCCTTTGCCCCAGTCTGACATTCCGGTGACTACTGTCCAGTCCAATGTACCTGTTCATCAGCTTGCTGTACCTACCTTCCCAGTTGAAGTTCCGGCTCCAGTGTCCTCGATTCCGGCTCCAGTGTCTCCAGTTCCTGTTCCTGTGTCTCCAGTTCCTGTTCCTGTGTCTCCAGTTCCTGTGCCGGTGTCTCCAGTTCCTGTTCCGGTGTCTCCAGTTCCGGTGTCTCCAGTTCCGGTGTCTCCAGTTCCTGTGTCCCCAGTTCCTGTTCCGTTGTCTCCGGTTCCAGTTCCGGTGTCTCCAATTCCCGTGTCTCCAGTTCCTGTCCCGGTGTCCCCAGTTCCTGTTCCGGTGTCTCCCATGTCCCCAGTTCCTGTGTCTCCGGTGTCCTCAGTTGAAGTTCCAGCTCCGGTGTCCCCAAGTGAAGTTCTTCCACCTGACTGTGTCTATGCCTCAAATGGTACCATGGTCCGTAAACAAGATCTAGTAATATTTGAACGAGCTTTACAAGCGAGGAGTGCACCCCCTGCAAGAACTTCAAGATCAACTAAGTCCAAAAAGAAAAAGTAAAAATCTGCTTTGTTTCCCCATGGTTTGGACCTTAAAGACTGTCCCTATGATGACACTCCTTTAAACGCCCGGAGGGCGTTTTTAAGGGGGGGGGGGGACTGTCAGGGTCAGTACCGGGGAATTGAACCCAGGACCGCTCTGTTGTTATTCCAACTCCTTATCTCTGAGCCACCTTCCAGTTTAGCAGTCCATTGAAGCCTGGTGCTGACTGCTTGATCTCCCTACTATCTGCACTTGTCCAGCTGAGGCAGGTTGCCTAATCAACTTGCATATAAAGCCCTGCCTCACTATGAGGGAGGTGTCGGTTCATTCTGATCAGATCATTCTGTCTGTGCCAACAGTTCCTATATGTTGATCTTCTGCTGCAAGACTGATCCCCGGCTTTTGACCCTTGGCTCGTTTCTGGACTTCTGCTTGCCTGAACCCCTGACCCCGGCTTGGACTTTGGTTACCCGATCTTCACCTGCCCTTTGACCCCGGCCTGTATTGTTGGACTTTCCCTGTCTTCTCCAGCCCCTGACCACAGCTTGTCTCCTGGACCTGTTTTCAGCCCTGCCCTGACCAATGAAGTACTTTTGTGCCTGGACGGTCTTCTGTTCATCTGCTGCAGCCTTCCAGTCGGTGATCCGCCTGTACCTGCTCCACGCACCTGACCATCGTCTTCCCGCTGGTACCGGTGCCTCCCGGTGCGTCCGTCCCTCTGTCCCAATCTCAGGGGGGCGGATCGCATCAGGTCGCAAAGGTAGCTCACAAGTCTGCAAATGGATTCCACTCTAGGTAAGCCCTCACACGCAGGCTCCCAAGGGGCAGCCGGTCAACAAGAAATGGTCCTGTCCCGGGACCAATGGGCTGCACACCCCCGTAGTGACACTTGAGGGCAAGGCGGGCTTTGGTGTAAGAAAGCAGAAGCTAGGGGGTATGATAGGAATTACCTTCCGTCTTGTCCGGTTACCGGGATGGCATGCCCCATGAGAAGAAGTAAGTCTATAGATCGCGGGGTCCGGCTCCAGACTCAGCGTCCGATCATTATGTTGCTCATCATTTCCTGAATGGAGACTGTCTGCTGACGAGCCATAGTTGAGCAACGCAAGCAGGCCGGTGCGATTCACGAGAAAGCAACCTGTCCTACTTGCTGGGGGGAGGGTCTCCGGAAGACAGAGGTCCAGCAGGTGGAGTCTATGGTGCGTCCGGGTTAGATCAAGCTTCCTGCCGCATTGCACTCTGGGCTACGTAGTTTCTGGGAGGTAACCTAGAACTGTAGAACGGCCTGTGTCTCGCAGCAAGAGACGGGCAGACCAGGTGCCTGGATGTCCCGTCAGCCATGCACCAAACATGCCTACTGTAGGTCGTGATGCAGCACAGTCACTCGGGAGACCCCAATAGGTCGGGTTGAGGTAGACTATATCCCGATGCAGCAGTCCGTATCTCTTGCTGCACAGTCCCGAGTACTCAAAAAGCAATAAAAATAACAAGAAGAGAAAAAAAAACGAAGTATGATAAAAGTAGAGTATAACGTGGCATAACAGAACCTCACAAATAGCAGAGATAAATGACCACCAAGTAGAATAACTCTGCAAACAGCGCGGAACAGGCAACTGGGTTCACGTAGATCCTTAAGAGAGTCTCAGAAGTCTTGCCTGGCCCTTCGGGCAGCCGGTGGAGGGGAGGCCACACGATCCAGCCTAGGGGCCTGTGGGCCCGGGTGACTCCTGAATCCCGATGGGGAACGGCGGCGGCGGTGTCTGGTGGCCTGCGTCTCCATCGGCTCAGCCCGTGGCACGGGCCAGCGGTTCACTGACTGTCGGTAGGCGGCATACCAGTCCGGGACCGCGACGAGGGGTATCCCCAGGGTATCGCAGAAATGAGGTAGGACCTTCAACAATGCAGTGCATCCCTGGTGGGAGGCTGACAAGCAGAAGGGGAACTTTCATTTGTACCCGATGTTTTTAGCACGTAGGACATCCATCAGAGGTCTGAGATCCCGGCGGTGTTTAAGTGTGATTCCGGACAGGTCCTGGAAGATCTGGATCAGAGTTTCACGATAGGCCAGTTGTTTGCCTCTATCCATTTTCAAGATGTCTTCCTTCAGTTTGAAGTCGGCAAGACAACAGATTATGTCCTGCGGGGGATCCGTCTCTCTTCCTTTGGGGTGTAAGGCTCGGTGGATCCTGTCCATGTCGATGCGCTTCTGAGGGGATCTGTCGAGGACGGAGTTGAACAGACCAACCACTGTGATGAGGTCTCCCTCGACAGACTTGGGCAGGCCCCGGACCCTCAAATTATAGTGGCGGCCCCAGTTATCCAGGTCTTCCAGGTGTCGGTTTATATCCCGCAGCTGAAGGGTATGGTCATCCACCTTTCTGGTCGACCGTTGGAGGATAATTTTGTGGTCTTCCACCGTGCTTTCCGTGCGAGTGACCCTATCGGTGAGGGACCGAACATCCAGCCAAAGTTCGGAAATGACGGCAGTTAAAGTGTCCTTAATGTCAGCAGTCACGCTCCGCAGATCCTCAATGGTAAGGGTGTGGTGCGGTACTGGGCCGTGTGTCACCGACTCATTTGGCATCAGAGCTGGCAGGTTAACCGCCGGTGGTGGCCTAAGAATGATCTCAGAGTGCTCCTGCCGAGAGGGCTGTGTGAGGCCCGTGGAGGATCCCTGGCGGGAAGATGCCATGTTCCCTCTCTGGGATATTTTGAGCCATCGTGCCGGGGTTCTCCCTGGGCGAACGGGACCTTGAGGTAGAGGAGGCTCTAGACACGGTCCCCATGCCTTTGGTTGAGGCGGTGTCGGGCTGGGTGCTCAGTTTCTAGCGATAGTTGTCCCGGGGTGGCAGGAGCTCAGAAATCAAGCGTCCATTTCCCTTCAAGGTCCGGCCACGCCCCCTCCTGTTGTTAATGTGACAAAATAGAAACCTGTTGGTATTGGATGCTACTTGTAAGGTAAACCAGATTCCCAGCACCAAAAAAACAGTTCAGGCTTATGCTTATATGTGTGTGCATGTGCATTGCTCACATGCTCATACTTCTAGGCAAAGAAGCAATGTTAGATGTACTATTCAAGTTCATTGTGCTTTCACCTATACATGTGCGCATACCAATAAGCATGTGCACTTGGTGCCCAGCGGCATATTTAGACTGGTCTGTCACCATGATCAGTTGCTGAATGGTCTTTAGCTTGTACCTGTATTCCTGAAACCTGACCCATTGAACCTATTTACCTGTGTATGACATGGGTTTCTTCTGGACGTCACCTTTGCTCCTGCATTAACCTTGTTCATTTGATCTCTTTGACCTCACCCTGTTTACTGGAATTGTCTGTGCCTGCTGATTCTGTACTGCACTGCCCGGCTGTTACTGACCTTGGCCTGCTTCCTGGACTTGCTCTGTTAACTGGCTCTGTCTCTTGTTGCCTGGCTGTTGCCTGCATGGCAGCTCTGCTACCATTTTCTGATCTGGTGCCGAGCTGCTTTAGTTTCCTGTCCCAAAAACTTAATTTTGAGAAATAGGCTGGAAGATGATGCACTTTATAGGCATAACACAAGTATAATGTATACAGAAGTACTAGTGACTGGCCCCAACCTAATATAGTACAGCTCTGTGCTTCGGATGATACCCCCCAAAATCCAAGTATAAAAATAGGGTCCCCTTTGGGGAAACACTCACCAGATGGTAATTTCAAAACAGCATATCAATACATCTCCTTAATCACCGTCTATGGCTTATCACTCTCCAGGTATTAAGATGTAACATCCGCAAGTATGTAGGAAAAAGAAAACATCCATATAGAGCAGTATCGCTTGATAAGTTTAATGTGACCCACAATAGATACCCTCTTACAAATACATGCGTACTATGAATAATAAATAACCAGGCAAAATGTGTGTGTTAAATCTCACTGGTTACTGTACCATGAAGACCGCTTTGAGACACTTCCTCCAGCAGCTTCCTGGTTAGAACCCCGTGGAACGCACACGTCACTTCCGGTATTGGTGCTGGATAGCCCCAGGACGTGGTGATAGCCCCAGTGCATAATTCTGTAGTTCTGTAGTTCTGAATCAGAACATTCAATTCTGGGTCCAGGTTTTGCTAGATGCCTGCAACCTGACTCACTACACAGGTGTGCAGGGTCATTATATAGTCAGGTCTGAGAATTGCTCATGGCTCTCATTTTCTAGACAGCTTCCAGTTTGGTGTCTGGAAGGTCTCACCTGGGGTCAGGGGACCCCAGCTAGAAGCCACGGGACAAATGTCTTATCAAGGGGTCAGAGGACCCAGCCACAAGGCAGTGAATCTTGGTTCCAGGATTGAAGTCAGCTCCTATCAGGGGAGTCAGGAGAACCCCCAATCCCTAGGCAAAAGGTGGGCCATGCAGCAGAGCCAAGTGTGCGAAAGAGCTGAATGACAAAGTCAAAGGACTGGTAAGAGGAGCAGCAGTGCTGCCAAAATGTAAGCTAGGTGGCATGGTATTTTCGTTAATTCTTGTTTTATGAAAAAAAAACCTGCGTGGGCAACTGCTGCATAAGTGAACTTTTCCTTTACTCAATAAAAGTGGGCTGCCAATTACCTAAAACTACAGTTTGGACTGGCACAGCTCATTGTAAATGCACCTGCTTCTTGCTACTAGTGTTGCTCGCGAATATTCGAATCGCGAATATTCGCTACGAATATTGCATATTCGAGTATTCGCGATATAACTCGAATATAGCGGCGAATATTCGCTATTTCGAATATTGTTATTTTTTTCAAATTTATTTTTAAAACAGATCACATCCTAGTGATCAATGATCGCCTTCAAGGTCTAAAAGCATGCTGGTTGAGAGACAGAGAGACCCTGGGCCGAGTAGCTGATGCAATTCTTTTATTTTCCGAAAAATCGCATTGCGTTTTTTCGGCCGAAAAAACGCATTGCGCTTTTTCGGCAACATAAAATAATTGCATCAGCTACTCGGCCCTTCTTTTGCATCAGAGCCAATCAGAAATCTCGAATATCGCGCAATATTGCTATTGCCGAATATTCGAGATTTTCTGATTGGCTCTGATGCGCCAATCAGAAAATCTCGAATATTCGGCAATAGCAAATATTGCGCGATATTCGAGATTTCTGATTGGCGCATCAGAGCCAATCAGAAAATCTCGAATATTCGGCAATAGCAAATTGCGCGATATTCGAGATTTCTGATTGGCTCTGATGCGCCAATCAGAAATCTCGAATATCGCGCAATATTGCTATTGCCGAATATTCGAGATTTTCTGATTGGCTCTGATGCGCCAATCAGAAAATCTCGAAATTCGGCAATAGCAATATTGCGCGATATTCGAGATTTCTGATTGGCGCATCAGAGCCAATCAGAAATCTCGAATATCGCGCAATATTGCTATTGCCGAATATTCGAGATTTTCGATTGGCGCATCAGAGCCTCAGAATATTCGAATAGCAATATTGCGCGATATTGCATGAATTCTGATTGGCGCATCAGAGCCAATCAGAAAAATCTCGAATATTCGAATAGCAATATTGCGCGAATTCGAGATTTCTGATTGGCTCTGAGCAAAAGAAGGGCCGAGTAGCTGATGCAATTATTTTATGTTGCCGAAAAAGCGCAATGCGTTTTTTCGGCCGGAAAAACGCAATGCGATTTTAATCGCAATCAAAATATCGCAATTAGCGAAAAATCGCACTTATGATACTTCGCAAAAATACCGCGAATATTCGAAATTAGCGAATATTTCTCGAATATTCGGAAAAATATTCGTGATATATCGCGAAATCGAATATGGTGTATTCCGCTCAACACTACTTGCTACCTGGTACTTTAGTTTAATTCCCCCAATACCACACTATGCATATTCATAATTAATTTAATCTGATTGGTTGCTTCTGCCTGGCACACACGCACCACTGCACATGATGATGACTTACTTTTAAGTTGTGTGTGTGTGTCAGGCAGAAGCAGAAACAAGCATGAAATCAAATATAGTGCTGAATGTGGATTAAATAAATTATAAATATGCATAGCCATAGATATCATAAATAGAGTTGAGCGGACACCTGGATGTTCGGGTTCGGGTCCGAACCCGAACCCGAACATCCAGGTGTCCGCTCAACTCTCCGCCACTGTTACTCTACTCTACGTGAATCAGGTCTGGCCAGTCATCAGCCATCATGGGGACACCTGTCACTCCCCTCCCCAGCCCAAGATTAGCAATTGGTGTGCAGGCACCATGCTCCAGTAGGTTAGCTGCGGTTCTAAGGGCTATGTTAGTGCAGGAGGACAGTTTTTTTATGCATGAGTGGCTTTTTGAATTACCAGAATTTTTTATTTCCGATTTCCTAAATTCTGGATTTTTTTTAATTTCCAAATTTACGAAATTACAAATTTACAAAATTTTGGAAATTGACATTTTAGAAATTCCTAATTTCGAAAATTCTGAATTTACAAAATTTCAAAATTCTAAATTCAAAAATTCAAAAATTTAAAATTTTGGAAATCCGAAAATCCTAAAAAACGAATTTCCGAAATTTTGAATTTACTAAATTTGGAAAAATTTCGTAATGAACTAATTTGTGAAAATTTGTTAGAAAAACGAATTTGGAACTAAACAAATTGCAAATGTCTACTCGTATCATTTCCTCAAGAGAGTTATGTGGCAGTGTGTGCTTCTCTGGGATGGGGACCTATGGATTCTATTTCCTTGTACCTTTCTCTATTATATTTAGTAGGTACCCTAGCCGTTGGACATGAGGATTGTCCTTGTTCCCATGGAGGAATCTCAAAGTCAGGGATGTAATGGCATCAGATCAAGAGTGAGATGTAAAAGGAAGAATAAAAAAGTATAGAAAGAGAGAGAAGACCGAAAAGAAGAAGTAGCAACCTGAATAGCCCCACACCATCCAACGTATATATAAACCAGATAGGGGGGGTGAACCCTAACCCGTAGAAATTGTGTCCTGGGTTCCCAGATGGCTTTGTATTTCTCCATAGTATCTAGTAGTGTGCTTACCATTTTTTCCCTGGCCCATAATCCTGGACACTTTCCTTTTAACTAAAGGGAAGGAAACATAGGGTTGTTTCCAAGTTCTAGTGATGGTTAATTTGGTCCCGATTAGGATGAACATAATAAAGCTTGCTGTTTGGATGTATTCGGGACAGGGAAATTTAGGAGTGGTAAGTGGGCTGATTTCTGAATCCCCTAATCTTGGGGCAGTCCCACCATACATGTATCATGAACCCCACATGACCGCAATTTCAGAAGCACAGGGAGGAGAATGTGGGATAGATTCTAGACAGTTTCAGGGGGACCAAGTACCAACTCATCTCGCCTCTGCGAGAACCATATTAAGAATTTCCTTAAAGGCAGGCTGTAATGCCCTGTGCCAGTGTGCCATGTTCCAGATTTGTCCCAGGTCCTTCTCACACTCTAGCATCAAGAGTGTCTTGGAATCTATTTTAGCCAGTGACCCATATATAACTGAAACCCCACTCCTCTGCTCCATGGCTTTCCCGTACAACAGTTCGTACTCAGTGAGTGTTAAATGGTTAGGTGCGGAGGACCATAATTTGTGGAGAAAGTTCCTTATGTGGTGTAATCTGAATTTTCCCCCTGGGGGCATATCTAGTCTTCTTATATAGTAAGCCCCAGTAAAGGGCACCCAAGGGATAGATAAAGATTCCTATTCTGTACATCCCCTTATTTAGCCACCAGCTAAAAGCCGTAATGCACTGGAGTAAAAAAGGGGATTTCTAAAGATATGTGAAAGGGGGCTCCATTTAGAGATCAAGTGTGGGTTAGATTTGAGTTTGTCCCATATGACAAGGAAGTGTGATAGAATTGGGACCATGTCTGGACCTGGGGAGCACCAAAGGAGAAAATCTCGGGTGTAATGAGGGGTAGCTTGGCGTTCCATATGGACCAAGTCAAGGTGAGCCACTTTAGAGTAAATGAGTGAAAGTTGGGATAGTTGGGCGGCCTGGTAGTAACAAAGCAGTTTTGGTAGTCCAACTCCTCCCTTATCTTTAGTTCAATAGAGGGTCTCCTTGGCAACGCTGTGTCCATTTGTTACCCAGAAAAAGCGTAAAATGTTGTCTTGAAATGTCTGAGGTGGTCCTTTAGGATTGGGATGGGGAGGCTCCTAAACAGGTATAGCTGACCCTCCCTAACCATGAAAGCCCTAATTTGCAAATTTATGTTTAGTGCCATTGATTTAGAGAAATTCACCTTTAGACCCGAGACTGTGCTAGAAACTGTCCAGCTCTTTACAAATATTAGGTAGTGATATAAGTGGTGAGGAGATGAAAAGCAGAATGTCATCCACAAAAAGCATGCATTTGTGAGCCACATTGTACCCTATGTATATCTGGAGGGTCTCATATAGCTATAGCAAAAGTCTCAATAACAATGGCAAAGATCAGGAGGCATAAAGGGCAGCCCTGCCTAGTGCCTTTGAAGATCGGGAAGGGTTTGGAATAGTCCCCCTGCAGATGGACTGCCACCTCTTTGTCTGAATATAGAGCTTCTATCACATTCAGGAAGCTATTGCCAAAGCCCCAGTGTTGTAAAATATGCAAAAGGAATAAACAGGACACTGAATTAAAAGTCTTCTGTAGATCCAGAGATAACAGAAAGCCTGATTGAGGGGTCCACTGTCCCAGCAGGATTTGAGCTACGACATTATATCATTTGCCCTTCTAATTTGGTCCGGACCCTGTCTTCCGGGTATGAACCTGACCTAGTCCTTATAGACATATGGCCAGATTCAGGTACACTGGCGTAATTTTGTGCGGGCGTAGCAAGATACGCTACGCCGCCGTAAATTAGAGAGGCAAGTGCTGTATTCACAAAGCACTTGCTCCCTAAGTTACGGCAGCGTAGCGTAAATGGGCCAGCGTAAGCCTGCGTAATTCAAAGTAGGCTGGTGTAGGCGTGTTGTATGCAAATGAATTGTGACCCCACGTAATTGACGCTTTTAACAAACGGCGCATGCGCCGTCCGTGGACGTATCCTAGTGCGCATGCTCAAAATCACGTCGCAAATGTCAATGCTTTTGACGTGAACGTAACTTATGCCCAGCCCCATTCTGAATCGACTTAAGCAAACGAAGTGAAATTCGACGGCTGTTCCGACGTCCATACTTAACATTGGCTGCGCCATCTTTTTGTTGCTTTATCTTTACACCTGAAAAACGCCTTACGTAAACGGCCGTGCGTACGTTCATGAATAGGCGTATCTAGCTAATTTTCATATTCTAGGCGTAAATCCCCTAGCGGCCAGCGTAAATTGCCAGCTAAGATACAATGGTGTATGAGACTTACGCCAGTCGTTTCTTAGCAAGAGAGAAGCGTATCTCAGTTTGAGAATACGTTTAAAGATACGACGGCGCAGATTCTGAGTTACGACGGCGTATCTACTGATACACTGTCATAAGTCTACCTGAATCTGGCCTATAGAGTCCATTATAGGCTGAAAGTCTGCTAGCATCTTTGTTACGATTTTGAGGTTGTTGGTGAGCAAGAGCATTGGTGGCTTAGTAGGAGCAGATCTCATAGACAATGAAGGGTTCACCATCTTAGGTGCTACAGGAGCATGGCAGGACTGTCTTTGGAGGGTAACAGGGGGTGCACCAACCTCAGCAGGATATGATATGTTGTATATCGGAGAGGAGGCGGAATGAGAGTTATCCTTGGCATTGTTTTAAAAAAATAAATTCAAACATTATTTTGAGGCGAGTTAAAAAATAGGTCTTATCACAATTTTTTTATTTTATACTGTAACTTAATATGAATTCTTAAATTGCTTCTGTCAATGTTTAATAATGTCATGAAGAGGCCTAGTTTTAGCCTATACTTATTTGTAGTACACAGGTATAATCACATAATTTTCATCTGGCAGTATAAAAGCAAATTCCAACTAATTGAAAGCTGTTTTGATGCCAGTGACTTTTCCAGCCATGCTTTTTACTTTTTGTTGCCTTGCAACTACATGACAAAACATAGAAAGAACCATATGTCATATTGAAATGATTACATATCATTGCAATGTTATTTTTAGAAAATATGTAGCCATGGTTATGTAGATATAGTGAAATGTGAGAAGTATGTGACAAACATTTAGGCCTCGTACACACGATTAAATGAGTCTGTTCAAATAGGTCGGACCGACCGATTTGAACAGATCTGTCTGCTGGGATTTTGGTTTGCTCGTGTGTACACATGAGCAAACCAAAATCCCCGCCAGCAGACAGCGCGCTGACGTGTCGGTGAGGTGGCGGTGACGTTGACGCCGCCACGTCACCGCACCAGGAAGTAAAACACTTCCGCGCATGCGTCGAAATCATTCGGCGCGTGTGCGAGAAGACATTTCTGCTGGTTAGCATACTAACCAGCAGACATGTCGGGCGGGCGGGTTCCCAGCCGACAGATTTCAAAGCATGCTTTGAAATCTGTCGGGTGGCCAAATCCGTCTGTTTGCCCGTACACACGATCGAATCTGTCTGCTGAAACGGTCTAGCAGACCATTTCCAGCAGACAGATTTGATCGTGTGTACGAGGCCTTAGAAGACAGACATTCTTAATCCTATGTACAGGCATACCCCGTTTTAAGTACACTCACTTTACATACACTCGCAAGTAAGGACATACCCGCGAGTGTATGTAAATTGCCTTACAAGTACTGTACAGACATTTTGCAGCCGCAGTAGAAGGAGCTGAAGCTCCGAGAGCATAGCCTGCCCTGTTCCAGTGTGCCACTGACAGCCCCATTACATCCCCTGAGACATCAACTACAGCTCATGACACCCCAACTATAGCCCCTGACCCCCCACTATACACTAGATGTAAAAAAGGTATTTTTTCACTTTAAGTTCATTTTCGTTTTACATACATGCTCTGGTCCTATTGTGTGGGGTATGCCTGTATGCTAAACATACAGTACATCCTGAATCAGACCTGGGCAACGCACATTATCCCTCTTTGTTGAGGGAGGTATTCTGGTTAGAAATTCTAGTTCTTCGGGGGCGTGTCCTGATGTGAACAGAGGCGGACGTGTTTCTGGGGAGCTCCGGCAATCCTACCTGAATCCGTAGCCATCCTTGCTCCTATTTGTTTGGAACAGGCCATCATCGCTGCCAGCCAGTCTCCCTTGGTCCCCTGCAGTGCCCTGGACCAGCATTTTGTGGCGAATCCGCTGGTGATCATCTGCCCAGCTCGGCTCCGTCCTCCCGTGGCCGCCGCCATCTTGCCGCCGGGCGTCTCCTGGGCCTCTGGGGGTAAGAAGAGCCATCCACCTTATCCAGCGCGTCCACCCGCCTGCCCGGAGGCCAGACTGGCCGTTGGAAGAATCCGTTGCAGCCACTGAACGATCCGGCTCGCTGCGGCCTAGTCAGGCCTGTGAGGCGCCGGCCTTTCCTGCGCTGCCGTCCCGCGTTGGGGAGCCGCGGCGGGAGGCGGCCGAATTTCGGGTCCCCGGAGCGCTGTGCCTGCCCATCCATCTGGCCACCACTGCTTGGACTGGTGCGGCCTGGTGTGTCGGTGGTCGTCTGCCCGGATCGTCCCTGTCCTCCCGCAGCCGCCGCCATCTTGCTGCTGTGTGTCTCGGCCTGTCTGGAGGTAGGGAGAGCCGTCCATCACCTCCTGTGTGCCCATCCATCTGCCTACTCGGGTCCGGAGGCCTGTTTGACTATTGGGGGTGTCTGCTGCGGCCGTGAAACGATCCGGCTCGGTGCGGCTTGGCGAGGCCTGCGGAGCACCCCACTTTCCTATACTACTATCCTGTGCGTGGAGGTTGCTGCAGGGATTAGCTAAACTGCCGGTCCCCAGATCCTTTACACCTGGCCAACACTGCTGCGGCCTGGTGTGCTGTCAGGAACTACCAAGGGTACCATCAAGGAGCCTACAGCTACCAGGCGCATGCTTCTACTCCCCCTCCCTCCTCACACCTCAGGCCTTGTCCACCCGTTAACCTGTCGACGGTGTGTCTGCTGCTGAGTGCCCTGTGTCTGGTGATCTCCTGTGGTGTGGCTTGTTGCGGCCAGCTTGGATAGGCCTCCTGCTGCTCCTCTGGACACGGCCATCCATCCTTCGCTGGTGTCCCTCCTGCATCCCATCAAATGTCCCCCCCCAAAAGAGGAAAGGGGAACTCCAGAACCGTTAAGCCCAACACGTTACTGCAGGTGTCGTCGCCCTCTTCTCCGCAAACGAACCCAACCCTAGTTGGGCGTATACGGGCCCTGCTGGCCGATCTGGAAATGGATTCCAACGAGGCCCCGGCGACAGAGGGAATGCCCCTGCCGTCCCAGGACAGCACGGCTACTATCCTAGCTGCAATCGAGCGGAGCAGGACTTCGCTGCTGGTGCGCATTGATCACCTCGCTGAGGAGTGCAACTTCATACGAAATGACCTGGATAAGATAAGAGGGAGAATGTCCGAAACTGAATCCAGAGTGTCAGCTACCGAAGACCTCACGGCTACTCATGTCGCCTCCATTACCGAGCTCCAACGCACAGTTCAGTCTCTTGTCGCGAAATCGGATGATGCCGAGAACAGGCTGCGGCGCAACAACGTCAGAGTCCTGGGTCTGCCTGAGGGAGAAGAGGGGGACCATCCAGCGGTGTTCGCAGAGGAGTTTTTTAAGAACCTCCTGGGCTTTACTGATGTTCCTTCCTACTTATGTGGTCGAGAGGGCCCATCGGGTGCCCACGGGCCGAGCCATTCCCGGAAATATCCCCAGGCCTTTCTTGGTCCGCTTCCTTAACTTCCGAGACAGAGATAAGATTCTCTCCGAATCCCGCAAACACTCCACTCTCAAATATGACAACACCTCAGTTCTTCTTTTTCCAGACTTCTCGGCCGAACTGCAGAGGAAGAGAAAGACCTTTACTGACGTCCGCAGGCGTCTCAGGGAAAAGGACATTAAATACAGCATGCTCTATCCTAGCCGCCTGCGTGTCCAACACGGCGGATCAGTCCGCTTCTTTGATACCCCATCGGATGCTGATGTCTGGCTGACCACCCTGCACTGAGGAACTTCTCCACTACTCTGCTGGATCCAAGCGTTTTTTTTTTTTTTTTACATCCTAGTTTGCTACGTCCGAACTTATTCCTTCTATGAGGCCGGAGTTACACCCAGAAGTACCTCTACATGCGGACAGTACTCGACCCCCCCCCCCAGTTTTGTTTTGTTTTTCTCTTTCTAGGAGTGGAGGTTCCGGTGTTCGTTCCCTGACTTTGGCTGGAGTATTCAAGTACCCTGGAGGGAAGATTTTACCGTCCCGGACTTTCCGGTCCCCCACATTGTGGAAGGATACAACCTCCACCCATTGCCTATTGATACAGGTTGAACTCACGCTGGGGCTGACCCGGGAACTTTGAGCCTTCAGTAGGCATTACCTGTTAGTAAGTTTAGGGTAAGAACTGCCTTGGTTATAGTTGGGGTTATGCCAGGCGGTAGGGAGTTATATGTATTTTCGGTTGGTTTTCACACCTGCTCCGGTTCCACACCATTTACCTTGTTGAACTATGTAGTCTTCATTCTGCTTGTCTCTTCCGATCACCTCTTTTCTTTCCGGACTCCATGGAAGAATGCATCGCTTGGCCCACTTCTACAAAGGGCCCTCGGTAAGGACATGTATGTGTATTGCCTGGTACTTCTCCTACTGTTACTTTGCTTTGCTATTATAAATGGGTGTAGAGTTAAAGTTGATATCTTAGAACATTAGGGGTCTGAATGACAAGTTAAAACGGTCGCTATTGTTTAAATATTTGCAGTCTCATAAACCTCATATTTTGTTCCTCCAAGAAACTCACCTGACAGGCAGTAAGATCCTAGCACTCAAACAGGCATGGGTTAAGCAGGGATTCCATGCCACTTATTCCTCCTACGCCAGGGGCGTGACTATTCTGCTAAACAAGTCGCTCCCATACTCAGTCGAGCAGGTCTTCACTGATCCAGGGGGTAGGTACCTCATCCTCATTGTTGAACTGTATGCACAACGCTGGGCAATAATCAATGTGTATGTCCCTCCCCCGTTCGATCCAGCTATCCTGTACACCGTCCTTACAAAAATAGCTCCCCTACAGGTTCAAAACATTATAGTGGGAGGGGACTTTAACGCTATCCTAGATCATACTTTGGATACTACTAACCCCCTTAGACCTGCCTCCTCTGACTTGGCCCTCTGGGCAGATGCTTTTGGCCTCCAGGAGATCTGGCGGTGGAAGCATCCGGAGGATAGGACAAACTCGTGCGTCTCAGCGACACATAGATCTGGGTCTCGCATTGATTTAATGTTTGGGTCGGTTTCTGCCTCGTGTCGGGTTGGTTTCCTATCTCCCGGCCGGTCTTTCGGACCATTCGCCGCTGGAGCTGGGCCTGACTCTGGGTACCTCCCGCGAGCCAGGATGTTGGAGGCTGGGGTCCCACTGGATAGATAATCCTCAAGTTCAAGAATTGGTTGAGCCCAGGCTGGCAGAATACTGGACGAAGAACGAGGGGTCTGCTTCCCTTGGGGTGGTCTGGGAGGCGGGCAAGGCTCATGCTCGAGGTGAATATATCTCCTCTATTAAAACGGTGCGGGCTGGGTTGGCGGCCCGGACCACCCAATTGGAGCAGAATGAGGGGGAGGCGTTGGAACTCTTTTCGGGACATCCCACGCCCGAGAATTATTCTAACCTGGCTCAGGCGAGGAGGGAGTTGAAGCTTCACTACGTATCGTTGGTACACTCTGATACGAGACAGCTGGCCGCCAAGCTTTTCGAGTCAGGGGATAAGAATGGCAAGCTCCTGGCCAACTTGGTGGCAGAGCCCAAGCTTCAGACAGTAATCCCCAGAATCCAGTCTTCCACTGGTGTCCCAGTTACTGACCCCGAAGGTATATTGAATGAATTTCATCTGTTCTACAGCAACCTCTACGATGACCCTTTCTCTGGCTCGGCTGGCGCTGGGTTGGAGGAGCAGGGGGGAATCACTTTACCTCTCCTTTCTGAGGAGGACATGGCGGAGCTAGACAAACCCCTATCACGTCAAGAAATAGAAGATGCAATTTACTCCTTGACTAACAACAAGTCTCCCGGTCCTGATGGTCTACCCGTGGACTGGTACAAAACACATGCTGCCCTATTGGTCCCTAAACTAACCCAGTTGTTTGCAGACTGCCTCGACTCTGATAGACTACCGGACAGTATGTATCAGGCCCATATAGTGTTGTTGCCCAAACCAGGGAAAGATCCCAATTGCTGCTCCTCCTATAGACCCATTTCGTTGCTAAACTACGACCTCAAAATACTCACTAAAGTACTAGCCAACAGAATCATGAAGGTCCTACCGTTTCTAGTTAATATAGACCAGACCGGCTTCATGCCCGGTAAATCCACGGACATTAACCTCAGACGTGTCTTTACCCATCTCCAGCTCCCATCTGAAGAAAATGCCTCCCGGGTTCTGGTTAGCCTTGATATCGAAAAAGCTTTCGATACAGTTAGATGGTCTTACATGATGCAGGTTCTGGAGAGTTTTGGCTTTGGCCCTACTTTCCGGAAATGGATCGGTTTACTTTACAAGGCCCCTACGGCTCGTATCAAGTTGAATGGCAGGCTCTCGCCCTCCTTCCTGATTAGGAGGGGGACGAGGCAGGGGTGTCCTTTGTCCCCGGCGTTGTTTGCCCTGGTTATGGAGCCCCTGGCTGAGGCCTTGCGGAGGTCGAGCGAGGTATCTGGCATACGGGTTGGGTCGGTGGTCGAGAAACTGGCATTGTACGCGGATGATTTAATCCTCTTCCTCAGGGACCCTGGTCCCTCGCTAGCCGGGGCACTTCGGCTCCTGGATAGTTTTGCGTCCCTTTCTGGCCTCCGAACCAACTGGAACAAATCGCTCGTACTGCCCATAGACCCTGAGGCAGGGAGATTAAGGGACCCTGCTTCACCCCTGCAGTGGGCTGATTCTATTAGATACTTAGGGATTAACATTTTTTCTAATACCCAGGATTTTCTTAAGCTTAATTTGTCCCCGGCGCTGCAGTGGTGTAAATCAAAATTAAAGGCCTGGTCGAACCTCCCATTATCTCTTATAGGGAGAATTAACTTAATTAAAATGAAGCTCCTACCGGTCCTGTTGTATATCCTACGGCATTCTCCGGTCTGGATCCCGAAATCTTTCTTCCAGCAGCTAGACTCCTCAGTGGCCTCCTACTTGTAGCAATCGCGACCGGCCAGATTCAGTAAGAAGACTCTGCGCAGGCCGTGGACGCAGGGGGGACTCGCCTGCCCTGACTTTCACACATACTACTTGGCAGCAATGCTCACCCATGCACACAACTGGCTTGTATCGGATGATACTAATGCGTCAGTCGTTCTGGAGGCAGCCCACTTGGGGTCCTTTGAGGCCCTTCGCAATGCCCTTTATAGGGGTTTGGGGGGTTCACCTGTGATTCTGACAACGGCTATGAAAGCGGTTATCAAAGCATGGTATGTGGTAGTGATAAAACCTAATTTGGCGAAGGCCAGATGGTCCCCCAATACGCCACTCTGGTGTAACCCAAGGCTACGGGAATTTCACTCTCTGCAGGATCCAGGACTGTGGGCTGGTAGAGGCATCAGGTATCTGAGGGAAATATGCGACGAGCTGGGTCTGTTCACATTTGATAGGCTTAAAAATAAATTCCAACTTCCGAACTCCTTCTTCTTCAGATTCCTGCAGCTCCGCCACGCCTTTGATTCACAGTTTAGATCACTCCGCCTTCGGCTGGACCCCGATGACTTGGAGGTTCTCCTGGTTAAGGTTGATCTCTCCAAGCCATTATCCCAAATTTATCGCGCACTCCTGCCATCTATTCAGGTGGGACTGGATGGTCTCCGCGATACGTGGCGGGCGGAGGCAGGAGAGCTAGATGGTGAGGATTGGGAAGATATGTGGGACTATCCATTCCAGCAGCTGGTTGCTACTAGGGACAAATTGATCCAATTCAAGATCCTCCATAGGATCTACTACACGCCCCAGCGCCTACATGGCATTTACCCGACCCTGTCGGCCAGCTGCTGGAGATGCTCTGGTACCCCAGCAGATTTTGCGCACATATTTTGGGATTGCCCCCAAATTATAGACTACTGGAGGGAAGTGACTCAATTTATTCATGGCCTAACCACCATCCCTATTCCCCTAACAGTTAGTGTCTGCATCCTCGGCCTGGTGGAGCAAATGGCACTTGCTAAGGCCACACGCACTCTCATAGGTATCCTTCTTTTTTATGCAAGGAAAGCCATAGTCCTGAGGTGGAAGTCCACTACCCCCCCCCCACTTTGACTACATGGAAGCGGTTGGTCAATGCAACTGTGCCCCTTTACAAGGCGACGTATCTGTCCCGAGGATGCCCTAAAAAGTACAAAAAAGTCTGGCATCTGTGGATAGACTCAGAATCCACAACAGACGACCGGCCCCCTGGGGAATAATTGCTCAGGTAAACTCCGCTGGTACCTACTTGTAACACTCCGTGTTGAGACCCATATTCTGAGCTAGTTAGGGGAGACAATGTATTGAGGAGGTGACATTTGTAATTACTCCCAAGGGCCCCTGCGGCCACTAACCCAATTACTGTGGAATGGGAGGAGGCTTGACAAGGTGCAATAGCTCCTAGTATATTCCTGACATGTGCAATCTGAGAGGTGTCTAGGCAGTGTGAAGTTAGGTATGCCTAGTGTAATGGTGTGAAAACTAATGTTCTGTTGTTTTTGTTGTGTTTCTTATTTTTTTTTTTTTTTTCTTATCTCTGTTCTTTTTTGTGCACGTTGCCACGTGCAATGTTCGGCCGGGGTATGCCCCTATGGCCTTGTTTTGTAACTCACAACTTTAAAAATACCTTAATAAAAACAATTAAAAAAAAAAAAAAATCTAGTTCCTCAAAAGCTTGTAGGCTGTAATATGTGTTTTTTTTTTTATGATGAGCCTAAAGCGTATGTAGAGCCAACATATATTTTCCAATGCATGCAATGTATACAGTTTTCTTAAGCAAAATATTTGTTTGTGGCTCTGTTAAAGTTTTCCACCTAAAGATCATGCCAGTAACATCATTACTTGTTTCAGGCTAAAAAACATTATACTGTTTTTTTTTTTTTTTTTTGCTATTAGAAGCAATCTTGCCAGCCTATTGTAAACAAAAAGGCATTATGCCATTCAAAAAATAAAATAATATATATATTATTTTCCAAGCAAGGGCCTGGAAAGAATTCTACCTATGACTAGTAGATCACAGGTGCTATGTAGGCTCCTGCAGACAGGTCCTCTGGCTTTCAGCCCATATCTTTCTATTGGTTTTCTATTTAAAAGCAAGAGGACAAGTCAATGTACTATAAGAGTGCTTATCAGTTCCCCCACAGTCCATTGAAACTACTATTTCACCTGTCAGAGTGGTAGATGGCACTTGTAATTTATTAATTCACAGAAAACTGTGAAAGAATGATGTGGTTGTGTGAACAGAGCCCCAGACAGATGCACACTTTTCAAAAAGTGACAGCAGGTGCAAGAACAAGAAAAATGTCACGGGGAAAGGGAAATTTGGGGGTAGAGGAGAAAGCAGCTTGAACATGTTTCACTTCAAATATGGATGGAACCTGTAACATGTTCTGAAGGTAAATGTATCTTTTAATTTGCAATAAAATGACAGACCTGCATGAGAAAGTAACGTTTTGCTGTTTTGCCTTTTAGGTTCCAGATACTGCCTTTATATTATATGCTTAAAGCGCTATGCAAACTGCGACCTGTAACCATAAACAAAATGCTTGATTAGAAATGAAATCCTGTCTGCTCTACAGTTATGTGTAACCTTTGGCAATGGATTCTCTGCAGTTTGCTATACAGTATAAATCAGAAATTGCGTGTGCACAAATCGTGTTGCTACAGTATGTAAATTTACTGGTGATTTACAGTGATTGGAGTCCTTTCTTAAAGCTGTAAAGCCTTGTACACTTGATCAGTCTATCCAATGAGAACGGTCTGAAGGACCGTTGTCATATTTTAACCGATGAAGCTGACTGATGGTCTGATGTGTCTACACACCATCAGTTAAAAAAAACGATTATATCAGAACGTCGTGACGTAAAACACAACGACATGCTGAAAGAATTAATTTCAATGCTTCCAAGCATGCGTCGATTTGATTCTGAGCATGCGTAGATTTTTAACCGTGCCTACTAATGATCGGTTTTGACCTATCGGTTAGGAATCCATAGGTTAATTTTAAAGCAAGTTGGCTTTATTTTAACCGAAGGTTAAATAACCTATAGGGCCCACACACGGTTGGTTTTGACCGATGAAAATGGTCCATCAGACCGTTGTCCTCTGGCTATCCTATCGTGTGTACGAGGCCTTAAACAATGGGCCAGATTCAGGTAGAGTTAGGCTGGAGTATCAGTGATACTCCAGCCTAACTCTCACTTTGAGCCGGCGTTTCTGTAAGCAGAAAACAAGAAACGCCGGGTTGGAGTTCCTATACGAGCAGCGTAATTGTATTTTGCCGTCGTATCGGAACTGCAATTTTAAAAATGGTGCTCAGGGCGTTCCCGCTGATTAACGCTGAGAATATGTTAATCAGCAAGAATCGGCAATTCACGATCGTATTCGGGCCCGACGCAGTGACTTTCCGACGTTTCCGTAAGATATACACGGCGTAAAGAAAAAACAGCCCCCTAGTGGAGTATCCTATGTTAAGTATGGCCGTCGTCATCACGTCGAAGTTAAAAATGTTCACGTCGTTTGCGTAAAACGCCCGTGAATGGGGATTGACGTCATTGACGTTCCCTGACAGAATTTGGAGCATGCGCACTGACAGTCGACACATGCGCAGTACGTTGGCCGCGGGATCGCGCATAGTTAACATAATACACGCCCCCTACCCGCCCAATTTAAAATTCCGCCGGCCCATTTTCGCTACGCCACCGCAACTTTAGGAGCAAGTGCTATGTGAATAACAGTACTTGCTCCTAAAGTTTCGGCGGAGTAACGTAAATGAGAAACGTTACTCCACCATAAAGATGCGCCCATCTACCTGAATCTGGCCCATAGAGTTTATATGAAATCTCCATTAATAAGATGTAAATAATATTGTAATTATTATTATATTTTAGTTAGAATTATATATACATATATATTGATGGTTTTACTCTTTCCAGCTTCCTTAACATTGTGGCTTCTTCTAATTAAAAGGCTTGCCCATTGTTTTCCCTATGACATTTCACATGGGTTGTAAACACCAGTCTTCTTTAAATCCTTCAGTCTTCTTTAAATCCAATATACATTTGCTACATACAGTGACCAATTAGGGAGCTTTTTATTAGCCACAGTACAGAAAGGGTATATAATGAATTGTTACCAAGCTGTGCTTTTTCTTTGTCCTGGGACACAAAAGCAGTCAACATGACTAGACCTGTAACTAAGAGGTAAACTAACTGCATACTGTACTGTACATTGTATTGTAAATATGTTTTTTGTGTCATTTCTAGATCTGTGCATTCGTTTTCATCCAAATGCATTTTCGTCCGAATTTGGGGTATTTTCGTTATCGTTTTAACAAACTAAAATGAACGTGCAGAATCCGAAATCCGAAAGATCCAACATAAAAAAATGCTTTGTTTTTGTTTTTGTTGCTACAACAGTTGGACATAGATAGGAGATGTGACATGACGCTGACAATAACAATCTGTGTCTATCGAATCTGCGGTTGAATATGCCTAACCTTAACTCTATTAGTCCAAGATTTTTCTACATAAAGAGGAAAGATTCGACATAGAGAGAAAAGATTCAACATTTTGAAAACAGTGTTGGAGTAGACCATTCGACATGAATGACGAAGATTCGATGAAGCAGAGAAAACCATACAAACGTTGAATCTGTCATTGAAGGCTCATGGTGTCTGTCGAAAGCTCTAAGAAGATTCGACAAGCAGCTAAACTGTACGACTCCACAATCGTACATTTCTGGTCAAATGCTCGGCCCATAGACTATAGAAGAATTTGAATGTTGGTTGACGACTAGTAATAATAATTTATAAATATTATTACTAGTGTCATACAACATTAAAATTGTTCTATAGCTTGTAGGAGGAACATTTAACCGTAAATGTACGATTGAAGCGCCATACAGTTTAGCTGCTCCGTCAAATTTTCATAGAACATTCGACAGACACCATAAGCCTTTAATGACAGATTAAACCTTAATTAATTTGTATTTTCGGACAAAAGCATTATTTAACTAAACAAAATAAATAAAAATGAATTTTGGGAGTAACTAAATAAATGTATTTTTCGGACGAAAACGAAACCCCGAAAAACAAAATATTTCAGTATGCACATGTCTAGTAATTTGCAAAAATCATGTAACCCAGAGTAATAAATCTACACATTGGGGGTTATTTATGAAAGGCAAATCCACTTTGCACTACAAGTGCACTAGAAGTTAAATCGCTGTAGATCTGAGGGGGACATGCAAGGAAAATAAAAAGCAACATTTTAGTTTGCACATGATTGGATGATAAAATCAGCAGAGCGTCCCCTAATTTCAAACCTTTCCCTTAGATCTACAGTGACTAAACTTACAAGTGGACTTTCAGTGCAAAGTGGATTTGCCTTTAGTAAATAATTAGTGTAATTAGTAAATATTATGTTACCCTATCAATAAATGTATATTGCAGATGGAACTATTTATTTTGTCCAAGAATCCTCAGATCTAGCTGTGTATACAGCATATAAATACTCTTCTAGTGATTGGAGTGTATTCATATATACAATTAACCTTGTTAAACAAAGCTAATAAAAATATCATCTATTGTCAATATGTATTTTATTAACCTCAGTTTTTCAATACCTGCAGCAGATTTACATGTCTGTCAGGTTGGGCTTTAAAGCACCTGAACTGAAAAAAAAAAATAACAAACATGTACCAAGGGTTTTGCACAGAGCAGCCCCAATCCTAACTCTTCTGCGATGCCCCACCAGCGCACCTGGCTCCTCCCCTTCATCGGGTGCCCCCACAGAAATCCGCTTTCCCTGGAACCACCTGTGCAGGCGCACTCCTGAGTCCTCTTGCTGCATCTATTGACACAGATAGTGGGACTCGGCTCCGCTCCCAGCTCTCGTGTCCCTGGATTTGATTGACAGCAGTGGTAGACAATGGCTCCCGCTGCCATCAATCTGGTTAATTATATGAGAGCCAGCGGCTGGAGCCTCCCTGTTATATATTAAAATAGGGGGGTTGTTGGGACTTAGTATGAAGCACAGCTAAGGGAATTGAATATGCAATCACATGTTAATGTATTCAAGACAATTATGTAAAAAATAGTAGTACAGCACTACAGAGCTGGAGGCAGCAGCACAAAGCATGTTGGGACCCAGCAATATATCTAGAATTCAGAGGTGATTCATAAGTGTGTTTAGACACACACTTAATCGCAAGGTCGCACACTCAGAGGTGAAAAAAATAAATGCTGTTTAACCACTTGCCTACTGGGCACATTTTGAATAACAATTGCACGAAAATGCAATAATGTACCCAAACATTGTTATAATTTTTTTCACACAAATAGAGCTTTCTTTTAGTGGTATTTAATCACCACCGGATTTTTATTTTTTTGCTAAATAAACAAATAAAGTCTTAAAATTAAAAAAAACGTTTTCATAGTTTGTTATAAAATATTGCAAACAGGTAATTTTTCTCCTTCACTGATGTGTGCTGATGAGGCTGCACTGATAGGCATTGATTGGCACTTATGGACATTGATGGGCACTGATAGACTGCACTGATGAGGTGGCAGTGGTGGGTACTGATGAGGGGGCACTGATAAGGAGGCACTGATGGGCACTGCTGATAGGTGGTACTGATGGGCACTGATTTGCAGCACTGGTGGACACAGATTGACAGCACTGGTAGGCACCGATATGGTTTATATATATATATATATATATATATATATATATATATATATATATATATATATATATACAGTATATATATATATATACTGTATATATAAACTGTGTATATGTACATAAAAACCTGAAACAATAGTGCACATTTTGCTTTTTTGTTCTACCCAAAACACACTGACCCTGAGCTTTGACAATAGCCTCCTTTAATAAGGGGGCCCCCAGATACCGCCCCCCGTTGCCGAACCCAGCATGTCCTTGTTGGATGGATCTACACTGAGGGACATTTTTTTTATTATTTTATTTTTAATAAAGCACTTGTCAAAAACTTTTTACACTTTTTTGGGTAATGAGTAGGGGTACTATGTACTCATTCACATATAGGCGGTGGTATCTGGGGTCACCTTAAAGATTATGATAAGCCCCCCAGCTGAATACCCTTACAACTACTGGCCAGGGTTTAAGGCATGTGGTGTGGTATGGTTCGGGGGGGGGGCACTCTCTATTCCCCCTTTCCTGACCTGATGGGCTGCATGCTCAGATAAAGGTATGGTGTGGATTCTGGGGTGGCCCCACACTGTTTATTTTATTTTTGTCGGCATTGGGTTCCCCTTAAAATCCAAATGGTCTGATAAGGAGTGGGGGAACCCAATTGCCGGCTTTCTTTTGTTTACATTCCTTTGTCAATGGGTAAACCTGGCAAACTCCTTAACAACCAACTATTCTTCACACAGAATTTGGATGTGTCGATTTATTTTAAACTGAAAATTTGAAATGGTTCAGTGACCATAGTGTGCTCAGTCTCTGTGCTGGAATGTGTTGTGCAGTGCTCTCCCAGCACAAGTGCAGTATTAATTTGAAAATGTGTACCCCTTTAGAGGACCCAGTTCAGTGAGGCCACATATGTGTGTATGCTCGAGAGCAAGGAATAATTTCTGTCACGATCAATACATACCAGTATCATCCCCATGTCTGTGAATGTTCTCATTTATTCAGTCTATGATATTTCTTATAGTATGTGGTCACATTTCATTAGACTTGTCCTGTAATAGAAAAGACATTTCATAGCTTGCTTAAGTCACTTATTCTGTTATAATAAGTGCAAGGAATCTACTCAGCATTTATATCCAAACAGGTGTCAGTGTTACCTAGTTGAATATAAATGCAGGAGTATTTTCTTAACATTCATTATAACTGAAGAAGTGGCATGAACAAGCTGCCAAATATCTTCAACATTACAGAACAAGTCCAGTTGAAGGTGACTAATTACTATTAGATCGATAGATATATATCTATAGATAGATAGATAGATAGATAAATAGATAGATAGATAGATAGATCTCTATCTATATATAGATATATATATATATATATATATATCTATATATAAATTGTGAGGGATTAACTCGGTAGCGGGTGTGTGTGACCCCCTGGATGCGTTCACTACACGCTGAACTGTACAAAAAGGCAGTAGAGGATTGTTGAAAACAAATGATATGGTTTATTTTTTCATATTGCTGCATACACGTGCAAGCATCAAAACAGCATACACAAAACAAAACATCAAATAAACCCTTGCCACTTGGGGCGTCTACCTTCCCAACAAAGGAACCTAACCTATGGAGTCTGGCACAGCCTACTGCTGGGCAGACACTGCTGGTCCTACAGCAGAAAACAACAAAAAAAGTCTCTTTGATATTTCTCACACATAAATATCCATCAGCACCTCACCTCTTCAGAAGTGCTTGTGACTGCTCCTTCACTCCCAAAGACTCAGGATCCAGCAATCAGTCGTTATCCTTAGGCTGTCTTTATAGGGGCTATGAGGTACATAACAGGGTGTTCCTTGCTTTGTAATATACTAATTTTCAGTTGTAAACCATGCAAAACCTCAATTGTTTTTTCAATGGACACAAAGGTTTCCCTCAATAGCTCAATCCCTGAAGAACTCAGCGAGTCATAACCAACACCAAGAGCTGAAAACACTGTGCTCTACAATGGATCATCCATGTGGATGCCCTCTTCAGACGCAAACACACCAAGACTGGAATCCTCCAAAGCATGGTGACACCCAAAAAAAATCTGTTCTTCTATGAACTGGACTAAAGTCTGACGCAGAAGACCTCTGATAAACCGATGTACTAGGCGTTTTTTCTTCCCTTTGGTGCCCTAGACGGAAATCATTATTTGTCAATTCTGTATTTCCAAGTTTCTTACTTTGTGATAGTTCAGACTCACAAGTATGGTAAAAAATCTATTAAACCCAAGGTAAGGTTTGCAGAAACTTAATCCTCGTCACTTTCTTGAACCAACTGCTTACTCTGTGCATCACTTGTTCGCACATCCCTATTCTCACCAAGAACTTGACAACTGCTATCGGACACATCATTAACTGAGCTAGACAACCTTTCTTGTCTAGCAGCTACAATCACTTTTGAATTTATGTTTATGGCTAGTTGTTTAACTATCTTTGCCTCAAAGTCTCCCAAAAATGTTTTAGTATTTGTTTCTTTGAAAGCATCGACTATTGGACACAAATTCTCATATTCTAAATTTGTTTCGAGACATTTGTAAAACGCATCTATTAAATTAGTACATTTAGCCTCTCTGACCACTTCAGTGATGGAGGTTTCACAACTTTCAGAGGGCTCACCTACCATTACAGATTCTACACTTTGAAAAATAGATTTTACTTCCCGAGGAATCTTGGTAGTCAAGTCCAAAGTATTATCCTGCGTTACTTGCTCTGACAGAACACTTTCTAAAGACTGGGTTTCACAGGATGTGACATTACCTTTATATTCAAATCCGATTTCATTAACATAAAAATTAACACACTGCTCTTCAACATGCAAATAATTCACAGAGGCAAAAATAGCTTCAGTCTGGGTGCATATTTCTTGCAATTCAGATTCATCAATGACCCTGCTCTGCTGATCATCAATTATGGGAAAGTCATGAATATCACCTGCCTTACTACATTCACAAGGCTAAGTGGATATTGGACACACTTTTTCTACATCATTTAGTGCAGTGTCAGAATTACGTTTTTCGGCTTTATTTCCATAGAACAATCATCAACTTTAACACCTTCATGTTCCGTTTCTGCTTTGGTAATCTTGGTGACACCAGGAACTCCTAACTTGGCAGAGTAGTCCCAAAGAAATGAACAGTGATCCATACAGCCCTGGCACACCATCTCATGAAACTTAACGTGCTCCTATGGAACTGCCCCTAGGTGCCGACCATGAAACCAGTCCTCACACACCACACACTGGATCATCTCATCTGGGGTCTCATCCTCAGGATCGGGGTACGGTCTCTTACATGTGCAGTACAAGCCAAAGAAATTGTCATTGTAATTAATAGCCAGGTTTGTCTTCTCTTTATCCGGATATAACTTGCACTCCAGCTGTTTAAATTTGGCATTTCCACAATCGCAGCGAAAGTTCCTCTTGGTGTAGAGCTCAAACAGGTCGTGGCCTTTATGACACTTGTATGTACAGGCCAGACATATCCCAGCAGCCTCCTCTTTATCCAGGGTGCAGGTACTGCAGGCGTACAGCGCTTGTCTCTTCACATAACCCAGGGGGTAGGAGCACTTTTCGGAATCGCTCCCCGCCAGCACAGCAGACGCCTCCTCCTGCAGGGCGTTATCCTCCTCCAGGACATCCAGCAGTGACAGGACCGGCTCTTCCTTTACTGCCATTTCCACTTTTACTTCCTTCTTCACTTCCTCCTCTTCATCTTCTGCACCACTTTCAACTTCTGCAAGCTCTTTGCTTTCAGAATCATCACATGGTAGAAGATGGAAAACCTCAAGCCTGGCCTCATTTTCTTCATTTTCTCTGTTGGTAAAAGAACCGGAACAGAGAGCAACTGCTTCATTCATTAGGTCACTTTTCTAATTTTTAGCATGAGCCTTTGTACAACTAAAAGATTCTTGATTTGGACCATCATCTTGACAGACAAATTTTCCAGAGCAGAGTCCTAGCAACTCATCCATAACCCCTATCATTTGCATCAGGCTGGCTGGTGTTGGATTGTGATTCCTTAAACTTTCCTGAGCAGAGATCTAACAGTTCGCCCATATTTGCATCCATAGCATTCTCATCCATACTGTCCATCATAAGTCTTTGCTTGGCAGAGCTGTACTTGCTTCTGTTGCGGCCAACATTTAGAAAACCATCAGCATGCATGACAACGATCTCTTCGTTGTAATCCTCATGACTCCAAAGTAAGCTTTCCGTGCAAGAATCGCTGAGCGTCTCCTTATCACTTGGTCTTGTATATGGACGGCATCCATGATCGCTGCTTTTACCGGTACACGGGGCCTTATAATCACTGTTGAGCTTTGAAGGTTGTAATTTTTTGGGTGAGAGCTCCTTAGAAACCTCTATGTTCTCTTCACTACCAGACAGCTCTGACTTTGCTTTCTTTTTCTTCTTTTTTTTCTTTGACTTCAGACTCGAGAAATCTTTGAACTTTTCTCTTACTTTTTCTTTAACACTTTCAGACAGCTTGTCAGGCTTGCGATGAGACTTCTAGATTAAGTTCTCCTTCCTTTTGTCTTTTAGGTTTGCTGACTGGCCTTTTCGTGGGCTAAAGAGCCTCTTGTCTGCACATGCCTTGTAACAGGACTCTGATCCTGCTCTGACCTGTCAACGCCAGGAAAATACTTCATATGGCAACGCAGCAACTTGGCCTTGCGAAAAGATCTGGAGCAATCCAAAATCTTTTCCTTAAACTTGTTGGGTTCCAGTTCCAAGGTAACAGCTTTGGTAGCTGGATCATCAAGTTTCTTCAAAGTATTTGCTAAAGGTTCTCTACTGTATTTAGCAGAACTGTCAGACCGTCGATTCAGCTTCATAGGAGCTGCTACTGCGGGGACTGCCGGGACCTCCTCATAATCTTCTTGTACATGAGGGTCTTTCTCTTCTGGTTTGATCTTGTCTGGTTTGACCTCTGGAACGCCATTCACAACATTGGTTTCCACAGGCTCTACAGACTTTTCTACTACTAATGGCCGCTCCTTTACTTTGGGAGTTTCAGGCTCTGCCAGGGCACACTCCTCTGGCTCCACTTCTTGCTCCTCTGGTGAAGTACTACACTCCGGTGATGATTCCATCTCAACAACAGACGTGGTAACCTCCATAGCATTATGGTCCTCTGGATTTTCAATCAGAGAGGGCTTGCTATCCTTTTCCTCTGTTCTCTCAAAAAGTTTCATGATTGCCTCCATTTGCTGCTGGTGTCTCTGTTCCCAACCTGCCATTCTCTCTCGGTGAGCTGCAAGGCTCAATTGGTGAACCTGTCGTTGAGCTGCAATGCTCTTTTGGTGAGCCTGTAGTTGAGCTGCAATGCTCCTCTGGTAAGCTTGTTGCTGAGCTTCAAAACTTGCATTCATCTGCTGTTGATTTGCATTTGCTATAGCCATCTGTTTTAGCATCTCCTCCATTTTGGGTTTACTTTAACTGCCCGCTGCACTCCACCATGTGTGAGGGATTAACTCGGTAGCGGGTGTGTGTGACCCCCTGGATGGGTTCACTACACACTGAACTGTACAAAAAGGCAGTAGAGGATTGTTGAAAACAAATGATATGGTTTATTTTTCCATATTGCTGGATACACGTGCAAGCATCAAAACAGCATACACAAAATAAACCCTTGCCACTTGAGGCGTCTACCTTCCCAAAACAGAAAGCTACCTATGGAGTCTGGCACAGCCTACTGCTGGGCAGACATTGCTGGTCCTACAGCAGAAAACAACAAAAAAAGTCTCTTTGATATTTCTCACACAGAAATATCCATCAGCACCTCACCTCTTCAGAAGTGCTTGTGACTGCTCCTTCACTCCCAAAGCCTCAGGATCCAGCAATCAGTCGTTATCCTTAGGCTGTCTTTATAGGGGCTTTAATTGCTTAATTCTGAACAGCTGAAACCTTTTACTTCCAATAATTTTTATTAAGTTCAAAATTAGTAGAATGACAGTAAACAACAGTCAATATACAAGATAATTGGCAAAAAAAAACACCTGACCACAGACTTTGTATTCTAAACATTAAACAGTAGATATCTTAAGTTCTTAGGTCTTGCAACAAGCAGGGGTCTACTAGATTAATGGTGTCGTAGAGGTAATGTATATATAGACATCATCTCAAGGAGGGACCCCAGGGAATCTCACCCCACACACCCCGACCGGGAACATACTGTGTGTTTAGCAGGGGGAGCTCCCCGGCACCCACTCCATGGGGAGAAATCCAGTAAACTCCACTTAGAGAAATCAAGACAGGATTAGATTAGTTGCAAAAGTGATAGTCAGGGAGGTAAAAAAAGAATGGAATAAAATAGAAAGGAAAAGTTGGAAAAGAAAATAAGGGATAAGACAAAGAAAGACACACGGAATCAAAATGAACCTTAAACAAAGCACATCGGATCAAAACGGATCAAAACGGATCATCATGAAATTCAAGTCCAAGCGTTGTATTAACAAGGACATGTCATATCTAATTGACGTGTGTTCAATAAAAAGAAACAGAATAATCAACATATAGTCACCTCATTATTGCTTAAGTTTGTGCCAGTCAGTCTCCAGCGTGCCGAAGCCGAGAGATAATTCCCCTGAGATGCCGCAAACATCAGTTCATAACCTACATTGACTGATACCATGGCAATGATACCATGGCAATGATTTTGTGTCCATTCCCAAGGATAGGATAGCCATCCCCGGGGAGTTGGGTATATGTGGCCATGGGGAATACCTCCCCCCAAATCTTACGAACTGAAGGGCATTCCCACATAATATGGAACAGAGTACCCACCTTTCCACATCTCCTCCAGCAAAGCGGAGAGACTTGATGTCCAAACTGTGAGAGTCTAAAGGGTGTCAGGTACCATCTCATTAACAGTTTCTGATGTAGTTCCCATAGGGTAATACTTTTGGTGGATGAGTAGGTGTGCCGCAAGGCTGATTGCCATTGTTCGGGGGAGAATGAGGCCCCCAAGTCAGCCTCCCAGGTCACTATATTAGAGGATTTCACAAAAATCAGCTTATCATTTAGAAAATTGTAAAAAAGTGAAATTCCCTTTATGTTTGTGGTGGGTTTGGTGAGATATAGTGCAATCCTCCAGGGCAAGCGGAATAAGAGTGGTGGATTAGTCTTAAGAAAATGGACAATTCTCAAAAAAGCAAAACGTTCAGTTTCGGCAAGGTCAAATTCCACCTGGAGCGACCTGAAGGTTTTGCAGCTAGGTCCAATCAACAGGTCTGAGATATTCTCAATCCCATTTGAAACCCATTTAGACACATTTAAGTCCAGTAGGATGCCAAGCAGGGAATTTAGCTTAAGTGGAAAAGATAATGTGGGGGGGGTGTTATGGGGTCAGTTTTAGTAGTAGATGCCAGGCTTGTAGAGATGCTACCATCGTGGGAGAGAGTTTGTCAGGGATTCTAGGGGACATCACAGACGTCATCAGGGACTCAAACAGAGAGCCAAAAGTGTATTTATTTTCTTCTAGTTCTTGCCATCTAGTGGCGGGAGTGTCTGGGAACCAGGTCCACAGTTGTGCTAAGGTGGCAGCCGTGTGGTAATCTTTCAGCACTATATTACCCACTCCCACCACTCCCCTGGATGCGACAGAGTTTTTAAATGCCCAGCTAGCTTTCTTACCTTTCCACAGATACTTATTGATTAGTGCTTGAGCTGTCGTAAAGAATGAGTTGGGGACTGGGATGGGGAGAGTCCTAAATAAGTAGATCAGTTGTGGAAGGACCATCATTTTGAATGCAGACAGCTGAAACCTTTTAACGCCCCAAACCTCTCTTGCCATCTCTGCAGCTGACGCCTAATAGTAATTGGTGTATTGTCTAAACAAGGCAGAAAAGCATCTCCCGTCTGGGACAACACACACACACACATATTTACCTGACTTCCTGTCACAATATATATATATATATATATATATATATATATATATATATATATATATATATATATATATATATATATATATAATATATATATATATATATATATACATAGAGAGAGAGAGATAATATAATATTATATAGATAATATACTATACTCTATTTCACCACCTGGCACTTTGCCACTATGGAGCCATTGACTTATATTTCACTAGCATGTTGTTCTTATGCTTAACCACTTCAGCCCCGGACCATATTGCTGCCCAATGACCAGAGCACATTTTGTGATTCGGCACTGCATCACTTTAACTGACAATTGCGCGGTCATGCGACGTGGCTCCCAAACAAAATTGGTGTCCTTTTTTTTCCCACAAATAGAGCTTTCTTTTGGTGGTATTTGATCATCTCTGCGGTTTTTATTTTTTGCGCTCTAAACAAAAATAGAGGGACAATTTTGAAAAAAATTCAATATTTTTTAATTTTTGCTATAATAAATATCCCCCAAAAATATATAAAAAAAACATTTTTTTTCCTCAGTTTAGGCCGATACGTATTCTTCTACATATTTTTCGTAAAAAAAAATCATAATAAGCGTCTATTGATTGGTTTGCGCAAAAGTTATAGCGTTTACAAAATAGGGGGTAGTTTTATGACATTTTTATTAATATTTTTTTTTTTACTAGTAATGGCGGCGATCAGCATTTTTATTCAGTACTGCGACATTATGGTGGGCACTTTGGACACTTTTGACAAATTGTTGTGACCATTGGCATTTTTTTAGCGATCAATGCTATAAAAATGCATTGTATTACTATAAAAATGCCATTGGCAGTGAATGGGTTAACACTAGGGGGCGGGGGAAGGGTTTAAGTGTGTTCCTGGGTGTGTTCTAACTGTATAGGGGGTGGCCTCACTAGGGGAAATCACTGATCTTCCGTTCATACATTGTATGAACGGAAGATCAGCGTTTCCCCCACTGACAGGACCGGGAGCTTTGTGTTTACACACAAAGCTCCCAGTCCCCGCTCTGTAACAAGCAATCGCGGGTGCCCGGCGGCGATTGTACCTGCCGGGCACACGTGCGGGACTCGGGGGCGAGCAAAGACACGCAAGCCGCTTTAATGCGGACGTATAGCTATGGGCTCTCGCCCAGGAGAGCCACTGTCCCGCTGTAAAATGATGGTGGGCCGGTTAAAGCCATTGTAACCTTAAAGAAAAACATGCCTCTGTTCCTTTAAAACATAATCTATAGCATAATACTCGGGCTGTGTAATTTGTCCCATTCCATGTTGTTAAATAACCTTGTTGATCCTGCCTGTTCCTGTGTCCTTCTATGTGTACTGACCACGATAATCATTGCTACTGATCTATGACACCATGGTCAGTTTACATCCCTCTGTCATCCCGCTGTGTGTTCAGTCTCTCCCTTTCCCCCTCCCTCCCTGCCCATAAGTTCAGTAGTCTGTTTTGTGAGAGCTGATCTCCTCCCCACCCCTTTCCTCCCCTCCTGTTGCAATTCTTCTGTGGCTGTAAAGTAATGTATATAAATCACTTCTATCCCCTCTGTTTTTGGAGGAGATTAAGTAAAGAATGTCAGCGTTATTAAAATTATAATCCTGAAAACCTTCTTACACAGTGCCACTGTATGGTCCTTTGCTCTGCTGGATGGCATAAGTCAGAAGGGTATCTTGGCTCATTCTGCTATTCTTCTTATATTAATGAAGGAGAGCAGAGGGGGTCACGTGACAGCACAGCAGCACTGTGCAAGAAGGTCCTCCAGCTCCTGCATTGATGCCTGCTCTAGCAATATACGTTTTTGCCTTTTAGCAACACCAAATGACCAAAAATTGTACATGTGCTGTATTTGTGTTGATGTTCATTATTGGCAGACGAGGGAATAGAGGAATTAGGCAGCAGGACACATAAAATGTGGTACCTGCTTCAGTGGATGAAAGGGCAGTGCAGCTTTAATTACACGATGTAATATTCAAATATTGGTATATAGACTTGCTGTTAACACACATTTGATTTTTTTTTTTTTAATGGGGTTTGAATTTTTATGGCCAGGGGACAAGAGAGTTTATTTCTGCTTTAAATGATTTTGGTTACCAACTTGATTATAAAACTGTATATATACCGTACAATATTCTGATAATTAAAATCTTTTATAGTCTCTCAATTTTTTCCTGAACATTATTTTTTTTTCTTTTTATAATTGTTATTAAATATAATATTGACATAAAGGCTCATGATGTATTAGGAAATAATCTGCTTGGATGTTGAATACATTAGGTATGCTACTGGCTGCTGCTCTTTCTAGCTGCTGCCAATGGATTTTATCTGGCTTCTCAATGGAGTATATCACATCAAACAAGTTGCTGTAGCTGATGTTGGCACCGCTGTTCCTCAATGCGCAGACATAGGAGGTTTAGTGGTGAAGTATTGGAGGACAGAAAAAGCTTAGTTTTCAGCTTCTCAGCATTACATTTTAGTGCTTTAGGGCTAATTTAGCTTGTTTTTAAATGAAATAAGAAACAGCTTACCTTCACCATTGCTAACCATCACAGCACACAAAACATGTGGGCTCGCATCCCCATAGCAAAAGGGCAGTGGGCATCAGGGTTGTAAAAGACTCCTATGGAGAAAAGCAAAAAAAATACATTAAAGTAACTCTAAAGTTTTGGATTTTTTTTTTGTTTGTAAAATAACAAACATGTTATACTTACAGTACCTGCTCTATGCAATGGTTTTGCACAGAGTGCCTCCCCCTCTTCTTGTGTCCCTCGTCGGCCAAAAGAATGCATGAAGGTAATAAACCTTGAACCTTTCTAACCACTTTAACTATTAAAAAGAAACCCTCAAATGTGTTAGGCGGCGTACAGACGATCGGACATATCCGATGAAAACGGTCCGCGGACCATTTCCATCGGATATGTCCGATCGGGAGTTTGATCCGATGGCGTGTACACACCATCGGATCAAATTCCCCGCCGCCGGACGGCGCGGTGACGTAGTGGTGACGCGGCGGTGACGTTGACGCCGCCGCGTCACCGCCACGTCACCGCACCAGGAAGTAAAACACTTCCGCGCATGCGCCGAATCCATTCGGCAGCGGCGCGGCGGCGGTGGGGGCCGACATGTCTGCTGGTAAGTGTACTAACCAGCAGACATGTCGGGCGGACAGATTCCTACCGGATAGATTTCAAAGCATGCTTTGAAATCTGTCGGGTGGAGAAATCTGTCCGCTAGCCCATACACACGAGCGGAGATGTCTGCTGAAACGGTCCATCGGACCGTTTTCAGCGGACATATCCCCTCGTGTGTACGCGGCCTTATAGTTGTGTCTGATATGCTGGTCATGGCTGGTTGTTGTCTCCTCGGCAAAGGCATTTTCAAAACAATCTATGGAGTAATGATTATTGTTTGAGTGAACAGAAGTCTGGGCAGAAGATGTGGTGTGAAGAGGCTGTTGTATGCACACCAAAGGAGGCAAAGATGTCTTTGTGGTTCTAGGCCCTTGCGGGGAGTCAGAGATGGCTGGACTCCTGGAGGAAAGCCTCCTTGATTTAGCTATAAGATCCAGGGGTGCAAGTCAGTCTGTGATTGTAAATTAATGCAGGCTGTAGCTTAAACGCACTGGCCGAATGGGCTGCCCTGGAAGCCCAAGTGTTGTGATAGTTTAAGCTGGATAGATATGTTTGTGATATATCACCCTTAACTTATATTTGTCCCTCCTGATATTGGAGATCCTCATGGTCAATCATACCTGCCAAGTGTATACAGTATCTATTATAATTGAATCAAAGGATACACAAATGTGTGTATTTATCTTATTTTAATTTAAAATACTTACTTTATAATAAATTGTACTTTTTCTTTCATTTAGGAATATGCACATACCACAGGCAGATAAAAAAAAAAAAAGATTTTAGTGTTTCTACTTGTTTTATGATTTTGCGAAGCTGAATATCAAATGTATTGCTTTAACAATAGTAATGTTAATGTGAAATAATTGATTTTCCTTCTTAGTTCTTTGACACATATGCTAGACGTTTGTACATTTAGTTGGAGAAAAAAATGCATTTCCATCTGGAAATCAGAGCTGCAAATAGAACATATTTTTCTATTGACATTAATTTTGCAGTATGCTTTTTAACAACAATGTCAAAATATATATGACAGTTACAGGTTCAGTAAAAATAGCTGGAACTTATTCCACAAAATAAAATACTCCATCTTTTGTCTGATTTGTATGATTAAAATTTGAAAATTAAATCAGAAGATGCTTGTTCAGTACTTCAGTTTAACATTAAAGTATTTTTTATTTATTTTCATATTTCCATACATGTGTCTTGCTAAGCCACATGACTGTAAATATAACATAAGTTGGTTATAGATTTAGTCTTGGTTTTACTTGCACATATAGCCTCACAAAATTGGAAAGAGGAAAGTGTACATAAAGTTGTACCTGGGTATGGGTGTTTATAGGCAACACAGATGGTAACATGTGTACCACAACATACTGAATACAGTATATGGGTGTTTGATATACCATAATCCAACTATGCATTCAAAATCAGATGACTACTATCCAACATAATGTGATTCCATAGTGTTATGCACTCCTATCTCTAGTTGCATTTATGGATGCTTTTTTTTATTTATTTTGGTTCAATAGCCCACACTGCTATCTATATAAGTATAGGACTTTCCTTACCAAACTAACACAAGCCTCAGATAAGGCCATCTCTCATTCCACACCCCCTGCCAAGTATTTCATTTTTAAGTGCCAACATCTGCCTCCTAAATATGCCAATCAGCTTGCAATAACTCCAGGTTTAAAAGATGTTCCCCTCCTCTGCAGTACTTCTCTGAGTATCCTTCTATTGTCTCCTTTTTCTCGTGCCACGCTGGTTCTCATTTTTTCTCCTCTTTCTTTAAATGTTCCATCCCAGGATCATACCCCCTCTCTCACTGCCATATCTGCCCTACCTACCACTCTCTCTTGCCTCTGTTAGCCTCCCCTATTTAGACCCTTGTTCATCACTTTGTCATTCCTACTTTATAAAGTCGCTTGGTGCAGCATCCTACCATCTTAAGGCCTCGTACACACAATCAAATCTGTCTGCTGGAAACGGTCTGCTAGACCGTTTCAGCAGACAGATTCGATCGTGTGTACGGGCAAACAGATGGATTTGGCCACCCGACAGATTTCAAAGCATGCTTTGAAATCTGTCGGCTGGAAACCCGTCTGCCCAACATGTCTGCTGGTTAGTACGCTAACCAGCAGACATGTCTTCTCGCACACGCGCCAAATGGTTTCGACGCATGCGCGGAAGTGTTTTACTTCCTGGTGCGGTGACGTGGCGGCGTCAACGTCACCGCCACGTCACCGACACGTCAGCGCGCTGTCTGCTGGTGGGGATTTTGGTTTGCTTGACAGACAGAGCAGACAGATCTGTTCAAATCGGTCGGTCCGACCGATTTGAACAGACACATTTAATCGTGTGTACGAGGCCTAATGCCACCCCATCTCACCCCCAGTACTTCCATTCTCCATTCATTCTTCTGCCCCTCCACCCCCAAACACACTGTTTGCTGCCTATTTATCACTGCTTCCACAGTCCTATCTTTCAGTTTTCTTTCTCTGGTCCATGCAGACTCTAATCCCCCCCCACACCTACAAATACCTGCATTATCTCTATCTTTGCTCCTCATATTCAGTTCAGCTACACAGCTCATTCCTGCTCTAATCATGCTGTTTCCACTGCCCACCCTGTTTTTTTCACCCAGTGCAGCACAGCACTGTAAATTCTGCACAGCCCAACTCTGAAGCTTCGTTCACATGACTGTTTTTTCCGGCAGGAAAACTGTCATGAGAGCATTTGGCCGTGAATCCCAGCTGTGTGTATGCTCCCTAGCAGTTTTCCCGACAGGAAAACTGCCCGGGAAAAATAGAGAAACTGCTCTCCGTCAGGATTCCCAGCAGAGTGTTTCCTGCTGAGAAAACCGGTCGTCTATATGCTTACCTGTCTGAGGTAAACTCGCGCATGCTCGATAAGACTTTGACGCATGCGGGGTAGAATACAAGCTTAGTGTGAGGTGTAGCAAGATGGCAGCGACAGCATCGAATGTGATGAGCGCCGGCTCGTCGTAGTCGATGATGTCTTTGCATTCTTGCCATTCAAAAGAATGGCAGTTCTTTTGAGTGACCATCTGTATGTACGGCTTTGCAAGGCAAGCTTGCCAGGAATCCCGTCAGGAAAACCGATGTTACTTTCCTGAGGGGACTACCGGCTGGGTGTACAGGGCTTTACAGATAGTTCTCCTCTTGCATCCAGACTAATCTGTGTCTCCATTACAACCTTCTGTCTGAGGCGGCGTACACACGATCGGACATATCCGATGATATGTCCGATCGGGAGTTTGATCCGATGGCGTGTACACACCATCGGATCAAATTCCCCGCCGCCGGACGGCGCGGTGACGTTGACGCAGCCGCGTCACCGCCACGTCACCGCCCCAGGAAGTAAAACAGTTCCGCGCATGCGCCGAATCCATTCGGCAGCGGCGCGGCGGCGGTGGGGGCCGACATGTCTGCTGGTAAGTGTACTAACCAGCAGACATGTCGGGCGGACAGATTCCACCGGATAGATTTCAAAGCTTGCTTTGAAATCTGTCGGGTGGAGAAATCTGTCCGCTAGCCCATACACACGAGCGGAGATGTCTGCTGAAACGGTCCATCGGACCGTTTTCAGCGGACATATCCCCTCGTGTGTACGCCGCCTGACAGAGAAGAATTTACTAAAGCCTTGTGCACACGATCAGTCCATCCAATGATAACGGTCTGAAGGACCGTTGTCATAGGTTAACTGATGAAGCTGACTGATGGTCTGATGTGCCTACACAGCATCAGTTAAAAAAACGATCGTATCAGAACGCAGTGACGTAAAACACAACGATGTGCTGAAAAAAATGAAGTTCAATGCTTCCAAGCATGCGTTGACTTGATTCTGAGCATGCATGGATTTTTAACCGATGGTCGTGTCTACTAACGGTCGGTTTTGCCCTATCGATTAGAAATCCATAGGTTAATTTTAAAGCAAGTTGGCTTTTTTTTAACCTAAGGTTAAATAACCTATGAGGCCCACACACGATCGGTTTTGACCGATGAAAACCGTCCATCAGACCGTTGTCCTCTGGCTATTCTATTGTGTGTACGAGGCCTAAGACTAGAGCAGCTGCGCTATGCAACCAGATTCTAGCTTTTCTAGATTTTTACTGAACAAGCTGAATTTAGAAACAGATTGGTAACCATACGTAACTCTCCACATTCTGTGTGCTCTAGTTCCAGTAAATTTCCCTCATAGTCTCTTACTTTGTATAACATGTTTCATCTCCACATTATTTATTTTACAATTGTCTGTCAGTCACAGCCTGCTACTTTGTATAAAGGCTCCATCTCCCCTCTTTGTTGCCACATTTCACTATTTTTAGTACTACACGGCTTTGGGCTGCTTCCTAGTTCTCGGGTTTCATCATAAATCTTATCCTCTATCACATACTGATCCTTACTTTTTCCCCCACAATTGGAATCAAGTGGTTATGTTAAGCCTCATGCACATGATTGGACTTCCAGCTGACTTTCCTGTGAATTTTGGTCCGAAGAGTATAGGCCGTGAACTTGTTCTGCATACAGATGGCAAAAATCTTCAGCCAACAAAACCTAAACCTGTGTTTTTTTTTACTCTTTACAGTCCATCACCTTTACCCTCAGTTTCATTAGCAAGGCAGTGGCCATTTTGGAGGTGTGTTTGGTGTCGTTATCATGTTGGAATATTGACCTGCGGCCCAGTCTCCAAAGGGAGGGGATAATGCTCTGCTTCAGTATGTCACAGTACATGTTGGCATTCATGGTTCCCGCAATGAACTGTAGTTTTCCAGTGGCGGCAGCACTCATGCAGCCCCAGACCATGACAATCACACCACCATGCTTGACTGATACACACTTGTCTTTCTACTCCTCACCTGGCTGCCACCACACAAGCTTGACACCATCTGAACCAAATAAGTTTATCTAGGTCACATCAGACCACAGGACATGGTTCCAGTAATCCATGTCCTTAGTCTGATTGTTTTCAGAAAATGTTGGCAGGCTTTCTTGTGCATCATCTATTCGGACCCGTTCGTATTTCATAAGACCCATGTTTTCCCTTTTCGGACCCGTTCATATTTTCGTAACAGTTTTATTTTCGTTAGTACTGAATGTTCATTATTCTGATTTTCGTTGATTCGAAATTTGTAATTTTGTTAGATAATAATTTTCATTTAATGGATTCGTAATTTTGTACTTTCCTAAATACATCGCAACACATGGCTAATCCATATTATGATAGACTTTCTCTTAAGCCCCGTACACACGGTCTGACTTTTTGGCACCAAACTTCAGAATGAGCATTTTCCAAAAAATCCGAACAAATCCGGACAAACTTTTTCCGTTTCAAAAGTCTGGCCAACTCCCTTCGGACAAAAATTAATGGAAATGTTTGTTTCTAGTCCGATCGTGTGTACGAGGCTTTACACTGTCTAATGTGACTCAGCACAAAAGAGATAAGCTGATTGGCTAAGATATTAAGTAAGCTACATCACTCACTAACTACACTGCCCATTGCCCATTCGAAAGAACAATATGAGTACACAATTTTACAAACAGACAAAGAAATGGATTTACAAAACACACAAATGAAAATACGAACATACAAATGAAAATACGAAAAGACAAAGGATTTAAAATACGGAATGCAAATTGTTTGTTATAGATGTAATTTTCGTTCTTTTGCTGTTTCGGTGTTTCGTAGTAAGATTGTGCAATTGTACGTTTGTATTTTCGCTTGTTCCTTATTTTGCTTATTCATAATTCCGTAATTTTCGTATTTTGGTTCTTTCAGCTTTTCGGGTGTTCGAATTGATCCGAATGTACGAATACTAACAAATTTGTACGAAAATCCATTTGTTACGAATGGGAACGCACATGTCTAGAATACATTATGTGACCGCGATATTGTGTCAATCTCGCTCCTTTTTTGGGCTAGATTGACCACCTACGAGCCCCGTCGCGGAAGCCAGCAACGAGCCGTCTCGCCACGATGGGAAAAAGCTGAAATAGAAGCAACGAGGATCCGACTTGGATTCCCGCCAATTCTAGACACGGCGTTTGGTATGAATCATGAGGGAAAACTCCACACAAAATTTTAAATACAAAACGGCATGGGGTCCCCCCCAGGGGCATACCAGGCCCTTAGGTCTGGTATGAATTGTAAGGAGAACCCCGTCGGTCCCAGAGCATGCTGGGACTGTGATGTCATAAGAGGCCTATATAAATCGCTGCGCACCGCACACCCGGCATTACAGCGGGAGGGAGCATTGAGTCAACATCGGAAGAAAAGAAGAAAAGAAGAAGGCAGAAGGAGACAAAGAAGACAAGGATGACCACCGCTAGTAAAAGAAGATAGCGGTGGCCAACCCCGAAGAAGGCACCGGAAAACAAGCGGGAGAAGAACCGGGGAGCGCCGAGATGACACCAGAGAGTGGAGAAGATGAAAGAAGACCCCGGGGGGGCGTGACCGGAAGATGGTGGAGTAGAGTCAGACAAGCTCCTCAGCTCCGCTCCTCCACCCGACTCAGGATGACATAGGCATAGCGGCTGCAATCCCCAGAGAAGCCCCAGAGAATCGGGGATACCACCGCGCTGCAGAGATCAGAGAGGAGAACCCGGGTAAAACTCCACCAGGGGATGCGGAAGAAGAAGGAAGGGAGCACTATACCTGGAGGGGGAGTTCACATTGAACCGTCACAGCCGCCCCAGCCGCTCCAGCCGATTCGCCCTCTGCACACATCCCAGCCGGAGATACAACGATACTTTCCTCTGACGCGGTCTGCGGCGGTCAGGTGTCGCGAGAGAGGGTCTGGTGACGTGGAGACGCGCGGGGGTCTATTGGAGCGAGCGCCCTCTCTCTCCACGGCAGCGATACTGGTGGAACCGTGCTCGGCTCCCAAGATGCAGCCTTCGCTATGTGGTGGCGAGCAAGGAGGACAGATAAGAGGTGGTGAGAAACCCCATATAGACCAGCCTCAGGGGGAGCAAGAAACGGAACTAAGTATATTGAAAGCCATGCTGCAAGCCTTACCTACACGGACTGACATGGAGATGCTGGTAAAACGCATGGAGGAGTCCCATCGCAAAGATATCGAGAGTGTCCGGGAGGAAGTCGTGCAGATATCAGATAAGTTGGACAAGGATGAACTGTTGTTGACTAATTTAGACGCTCGTGTCTCTAGGATAGAACAGACATATATGGCAAAAGCATCCCAGGTTGATCGCATGCAATTGCGATTAGAAAAGAATGGAAGATCGCAGCAGGCGTAGGAACTTAAGATTTAGAGGGGTTCCCGAAACAGTTGAAAAGGATGCCCTACTGTCAACTATCACTAGGTTGTGTTGCCAATTAACCCCTTCCATGCCCCCTCAGGGGATTGAATTTGAGAGACTACATAGAGCTTTGGGCCCCCGTCCATCAAACACGAACAGGCCGAGGGATATAATAGGCTGCTTCCATCGCTATGCGCATAAGGAGATGATCAGCCGTGCAGCCTGGGAGAAGGGGGACATTGAGCTAGATGGGGCACAAATAAAGATCCTACCGGACTTATCCAGGGCCACACTACAGCGGAGAGCCATGCTGCGCCCTTTATTGGAGAAGATAAGGGCCTCTGGGGGGACATACCGATGGGGGTACCCAATCTCCGTTACTATCAGAAAGGGAGCAGACTCCTTCCTATTACAGCAGCCCATGGACCTTCCCGACCTATTTAGATTCCTGGGAGAAGAGCCATTTGAGGTTCCAGATTGGTTACAGCAGCTACCAGGAATAACAAGATAAGGACAGATGAGTGATTTGGGATTTAAAGGGAGCAGGATTCGCCCCCCCCGGGCCTCCTGGCTTCCTCTCTCCCTTGAGGTCTCCCCCGGTTCCCCCCTGATTCCCCCGCCTTTTGGGGTTCCCCCATCTTGTGGGGGGGCCACTTCCTCCCCGCCCCCGCCCCCGCCCTCCCACCTGAAGGGGTAATAGGGCACCTACTAAAAAGTAGATATAAATAAGGTGGATGATAGAAGTCTGAGGACAAATGGACACAAACATTTTTTTTTTTTTTCTCTCCCACTTTCACTATGAACTTTTTGGAAGTGAATCACAAAGAAGTATTAAGAAGCACGAGCCAAGGGCTCCTTTAAGAATATTTGCCATTCAACCACTTAAGGGGTTATTTTGCACTTATAGCATCTATTTTTTGTTATTTTTTCGGTATTTGTTTGTGATATAAGCACATATGCTCTTAATATGTAGATAATAAGGATATATCTAGGTATCTATTAATGTATTTTTCTTAGTTTGGAATCACAGGAATGCACCAGAGTGGAAGACACTTAGAGGTGAATGTGGGGGGGCGGGGGGGGGTGGCGGGGCGGGGGGGGGGGGGTGCGGGGGGGCGGCAGGGGGTGAACTTGTTGTGGGGGGGGGGGGTTGGGGCCGGAGAGGAGGGATTTAGAGCGAGGTCCGTTACTTCTGGCTCCCCAAACTACGGGCACCTATGGAGGGATGTCCAGAGGGGCGCTGTGGGTGGGTTGGATAAAGGATCAGGGAAAGTAGGGAAAGTAGTATAAGTAGATCTGAAAGTGGCCCCCTCTAGAATAGGTTGGTATCTATGAAAGGGGATTCTGCAGTGGGTGGTGCTATATTAGTTATACGGGGTGTTCTCTTCTCTCACTCCTATAAAAGTAGGTCATTTGGTCCAGAATCAAACCCAGGATGGTTTTTTTCCCCCCTACCCTATCTAATCGGTCCCGTTTTGGAGTATATGGACCAAGATAGGGGAACGAGGGAGAGATAATTAATTGAGAAGAAGTGTGTAGGAGAAGGGTAGTGGGGGAATAAGGGGGAAAATAAATAAAAAGAAAAAGTGGGTTTGAACTGGGGTGTGGATAGGAGTGAGAGAAGACAACAAGTAGTCTCTGGGAGAGACAGAGATTGAACTAGAGTCGGGGGGGGGGGAGTAGAAGGAGATGAGGTGGAGCCACCTGACCGGTCTTGTTACTTCCCCTATAGTAGGTATACACCCACGGTGGTGACTGGAGAAAGGATCCAGTCCAGGGTGTTTTTTTTCCCCGTTAGGGACATAGAAGGGGGGGTGGGGGATAGATTAAGGGAGGGAGGGAGGGAGGGAGTTTTTTTTTTTTTTTTTCTTCCTCCCTGGTTCCTCTCTAGTTCTCATCCTCTGTTCTTTATTACCTACCAGATCCCTTTTTGAATTTGGAGATGGAGGCATTAAGAGTAACATCATTAAATGCGAAAGGATTAAATATTCCAGAAAAGCGCAGGATGATGCTGAAAGACCTAAGGAATTGGGGGACAGATGTTGCATACGTGCAAGAGACCCACTTCAGGGCAGGGGACCTACCATTTTTACAGAATAGATTCTTCCCATGTGTATACCATGCGATGAATCAGGAGGCAAAGTCTAAGGGAGTCTCGATTCTGATATCCAACCGGGTGGCATGGAGGCTTCTAGATAAATATTCAGACCCCAATGGTAGGTTTCTTTTCCTGAAAGGGAACATAGGAGAGGTCAAAGTGACCCTGGCCACTATGGGCCAGATTCACGAACACTTGCGCTGGAGTATTTGGATATGCGCCGTGTAACTGTGATGATGCGCCGTCGTTTCTATGTGCCCGTACCCACCAAACTAGATGCGCCCAATAACGGGTCATTTGCGACCGGCGGAACGTTCCGACGCCAGAGTATCGTCAGCGGTTAATTTCGCTGGGCGCATCAGTCGCGCCTATTGATTTCCCCTGCAAATATGCAAATGAGGGATTTTTCCCAATTCACGAACGGATTAGCACCATACGCTGGCTACATGCGCCGTGCGTATCTCGTCCGTCCGACGCAAAGTTATTTCTACAAAAGGCTGCTTTATCTTTACTCCAGACGGTCACAGGTCAGCAGGAGAGCAGCTACAGCAGCAGCGTTACCGACGATAAGAGCTAGCTGAGCACCCCCACTTGCAGGACAACACCTCTGTCCATGCTTGTCTGTCAAATTTTACAGCCATGGAGGAAGACATCATAGGTCTCCATAGCCGAGATGACGGCTGTCAGCTCCTGGCCATTAAAGTTCAGCCTTCTCCTTTGTGTTTGCGGGGAACGGGAGCAGCCATCTCAGAACAAAAGTAACATCACTGCGGGGAGGGGGAACAGGATATACTTTAGTGCCGGAATGGCGCTTCTACGGGCTCATTTAAACGCCCAACGGAAGGCATTGCGCTGATGTTTCCCGGGAAGTGGTGCCGACGGAAGTTGTGAGCATGCGCACAAGGGGGGCGAGTGGAGCCGCACTCACTGCGCATGCTCCCTGGATGATGCGCTGAACGTAAGCCTCTGCGCTGGGCTCCGCCCATCATTTACATATGATCACACCCACTTCCACTTGCGTCGGGTTACGCCAGCGCATTATCGTTACTCTGGCGCAAGTTTACGCGCAACTGCTATGTGAATTACAGGACTTGCGCTGAAAGGGTCTTCAGAGTAACGTAAATGAGAAGCGTTACTCCAGAGGAAAGATACTCTCATCTACCTGAATCTGGCCCTATGTATGTACCAAACAATAATCAGGATGTATTTCTTAGAAAAACCTAACAGAGCTTAGAGATTTTGCAGAGGGTAAATTAATAGTGGGGGGGGGATTTCAACATCACGCTTGATCCCAGATTAGATACTTCCTCGGGGACATCATCAATTCCAGGGAATATTAGAAGGGGGATAATAAAGAAACTACACGAAGCGCAGCTAGTAGATGCCTGGAGGGTATTACACCCAGATGAAAAAGACTACACCTTCTTCTCAAACCCGCACCAGAGATATTCCCGAATTGATCTTTTCCTGATACCCCACTATTTGATTACAGCAGTTAAGGATATAACAATTGGAAACATAACGTGGTCAGACCATGCCCCGATTAGTCTGTGTATCTCCCTCTCCAGTGCAGTATTTACGCAAGATAGAATCTGGCGGTTGAATGAAAGTTTGCTACATAACCCAGAGGTTAAAAAGGATGTGGAAAAGGAGATTGTGGCATACTTCCAGGTCAATGATACGCCAGGGAGTGACCCAGGAATGGTGTGGGAGGCTCACAAGACAGTCATCAGGGGAATCCTGATAAAACATGGATCATACTTGAAAAAAAAACGGGAGAAACAGATCAGGGAAATATTACTGGAGATCCAGAGACTGGAACTCCAACATAAAAAAACACAATTACCTACAGTAGGAAGGGAATTAGGTCAATTAAGAAGACAGATTGGAGAGATTATGCGATTTAAAGCTAAAGCCACTATACAAAGAGGTAAAAAGGTGAATTACGAGCTGGGGGATAAATGCAGTAAATTACTGGCAGGGAAATTGAAGGAAAAGAACAGGGCAATTTATGTACCGCAAATTAAAGAAAAAGGAGGACAGCTAGTAAAAAAACCAAGAGAAATAGCCCAGAGATTTAGGGAGTTCTATTCCTCACTATATAACCTTCCTCCAGTAGACAATACAAAAGGGGGGATAAAAGAATATCTCTCCGAAGCAGGAATGCTTAGACTGCCATCCCCAGCTCGGGAGTGTCTAGAGAGCCCTATTACCAATACGGAGGTTGAGGAAACTCTTAAAAAAGTAAAATCGGGGAAAGCCCCAGGGCCTGACGGTTTCCCAATAAGCTACTATAAAGAATTTCCCACGATTCTAACAGGGCAGATGTCAAAATTTTACAATGAGTTGGGCTGTGCTGCGGCATTTCCTCCGGATGCACTCTTAGCCCACATTACCGTGATCCCTAAAGACGGGAAGGATCCGGCGGAATGCGGCAGCTACAGGCCAATTTCATTGTTGAATGCGGACTTAAAACTCTTTTCAAAAATTATTGCCTCTAGACTCCAACCATGGATAACACAGTTAGTAGATCTAGACCAGGTGGGGTTTGTCCCTGGACGCGAGGCCAGGGACAACACGATTACAACTCTTAACCTGGTGCACTGGGCTGGAGAAAAAAAGATTCCCTGTGTATTCTTGAATACTGATGCCGAAAAGGCTTTTGACAGGGTGAATTGGCGGTTTTTGGAAGAAGTGCTGAGACAGGTGGGTTTGGGAAATCGGATGGTCAGATGGATTATGAGTGTCTACACGAACCCACGGGCCTCAGTAAGAGTAAACGGTGTAATATCACGTCCCTTCAAGATTTCGAACGGAACAAGACAAGGGTGCCCCCTGTCGCCACTGTTGTTCGCCCTCACATTGGAACCCCTATTAAATAAAATTCGGCAAAACCCGGACATTCAGGGGCTACAGATGGGAGAGCGGACACATAAAGTGGCAGCATACGCAGACGACCTGCTCTTTGCAGTGACTAACCCCCACGTGTCATTACCTAACCTAATAAGAGAAATTGAGAAGTATGGAAGCCTATCTAATTTGAAAATAAACAATAATAAATCAGAAGCAATGAGCATTGAGGTTCCAAGCCAAATGGGAGAGGTACTAAAAAAGAACTATACGTTTAAATGGGAAAAGGCCTTAAAATATCTGGGGACACACATTTCATCGGATATAAGAAGCACTTATAGATTGAATTTCCCCCCACTATATAATGAAATAAGAGCACTCCTAGACAAATGGGGACTCGGGATGCACTCGTGGTTTGGGAGGGGAAGTATAGTTAAAATGTGAATTCTTCCAAAGGTGCTGTATTTGTTTCAGGCCTTGCCAATCTCCATCCCAGCAGTTTTTCTTGGACAGGTAAACGCCTTATTCATGAAGTTTATATGGGCAGGGAAGCGAGCCAGAATTAAAAGAGATCTGCTGAGAATGCCAAAGGCCTCTGGGGGGATGGCAGTCCCAAATATAATTAAATACTATAGAGCTGCACATTTAACAAGGCTGGTAGACTGGTGTAGGCATAGGGAGGGTAAACGTTGGGTTGAAATAGAGCAATATGTTAGCCCAGTTCCTTTGAATAGAGCATCGTGGTGCTATGAAGCACTCCCGGGGGACCTTAGGAGACATCCTATAATAGGGACTACCCTACGAATTTCAGCCAAAATATGCAGAAACAAGAAACTTTCACCCGGTAAATCACCACTATTACCTATAATAGGAAATCCAAATTTCCCACCTGGGATGGAGAGGGGCACAGCCGGGAAGTTTAGAGAGAAAGGCCTTAATCAGGCCTCAGATTTTGTGTTAAGGGGTTCATGGCCCTCCATAGGGGAGCTAATGAGGGTGGGTGGCCCATTTGAGCTTAGGATGTGGCAGGCATTGCAGGTTAGCCACTTCCTGAGATCATTGGGCCAAGCAATAGAATTTCAAAGACAACTGACGGCACTGGAAAGAAGCTGTAGCGGGGAGGAGCCACTCTCTGGAGTGCTATCCAAAATGTATGGGTTTCTGAACACACCCCCAGAAGAATATGTGATGCCGAGCATTACTAAGTGGGAGAGAGACTTGGGGAGAAGTTTCAGCCCAGACCAGCATAAGCAAATAATCACCCGGGCTCTTAACACTTCAAGATGCTCGAAAACCCAAGAAGCTAACTATAAGCTTCTTACCCAGTGGTATTATACCCCAGAAAGGTTACATAAATTTGATAACGAAGTAGAGGAAAACTGCTGGAGATGTGGGGAGGAACAAGGAACGCTTTTACATGTGTTCTGGTCATGCCGAAAGGTTAGACAGTACTGGGAAGAAGTTCGGAGAATCACCCAAAAATTTACTGAAGATCCGATTCCAGATGACCCTGCCTTCTTCATGCTGCATGTATCACAGAGTACGGAGCAGAAGTATAGGAAGTCGGTAGTGTGTCATCTGGTTAATACAGCAAGGGCGGGTATTACCTTGAGGTGGAGGGACCCAAGGCCCCCATCTATCGCGGGATGGCTTAATCGGACCCACGAGGTAGGAGCAATGGAAGACCTGGTTCTTTCTGCTCATAATAAGAGGGCGCAATATAAAGAAACTTGGTCAAATTGGAATCAATTTATAAGAACAGAGGAGGGGAAGAGACTTATGGTGGAGGAATGAGGGAGGAGGCTTTCAGTCAGGAGGGAACCTGGGATCGAGGAAGGGAGGGAAAAGGAAGAAGAATTTCCCCTTTTTTTTTTTTTTTTTCTTTGTTGGGGGGTGGGGATGGAGGGGGGGGTGGGGATGGAGGGAGGGGTGGGGGTTTTGGGGGGGGGGGGTGGGCGGAGGGGGGAGTAACTTAAGAGAGGGAGGAAAGGGGAAGGACGGGTGTATAGACCAACATTGGGTAGAAGATGAAATATGAGGAATTGCTAACTTGATTTGTATATGTATATATATCTGCTATAAGATGTTGTATACTACTTGTTTTCCTTTTTCTTTATTGAAAACTAAAATAAAAGATAAGTAAAAAAAAAGAAAGAAGACCCCGGAAAGCGGAGAAGGCCCCCAGAGAGCAGAGAATACCCCCGAAGCTGACTAATAAATTAGGTCTGGTATGGACTGTAAAGAGACCCCCTAGGGAGGCGCATGCGCGGCAGCTCCCAAGATGGCCGCCGGCTACTAGAGCTCCGCTCCACCACGGCCCTGTTTTAGCCACCGGAGCTTCCAGGACGCCCCCCGAGCGCTATCACCAGGATTGTCGGGCGGGGGAACCCCCCGTGAACGGGTACATGCTCGCGGCGCCGGTCAGGAGGGACCTATCGCGGCAGATGGCGGCTTCTCCCGGCCCCCTCAGCTATGCTAAGATGGCGGCGGCAGCACAGCAAGGCCTACACGCGGCGGAGGAGGCAGAGGCACACGGAGAATCTATAGCTGACCAGGACCTGGTCACACCGCAATCCCCAGGTACCAGCTTCCCCCCACTGCCCTTGGCTGTATCCCCAGCTTCCACGGAATCCCTGCTGGGGCGGATGTGCGCAGGGCCCCCCTCCACACCTATGCTGGATCCCCATACAGGCCTATTGCTGGAGGTAAGCGAGGCCGCAGACTCAACCCCCGTTCCCACTGACATCCCCTCCACGATGGAAGCCTTTGCACAAATGCTCTCTAGGAGCTTGGCCCTCAACGCAGCCCAGATCACATCATCTATTCATGCAGATCTGCAACAAATTGGGGTAAGGATGGACACTATAGAGAAAAAGGCTGATCAGGCGGTGGCGTGCATCAATCAAAACACAGCCAGGATACAGGATGTTCAGGATCAATTAGAAACTGCTCTTGCTAAGATCGATGACCTTGAGAATAGATCAAGACGCTATAATTTCAGGATCAGGGGGCTCCCTGAGTCCGAACGGGAGGTCCAGACGGCGGTGAAAACCTTCATTAAACACCTCATACCTGACATAGCGGACAACCGCCTTGAACTGGACAGGGCCCACAGGGCTCTGCAACCGCCCCGCTCGGATGGCCTCCCCAGGGACATTATAGTGAAACCCCACTTCTACTCGGTAAAGGAAGAAGTAATGAGGAGATCCAGGAACACCGGTAACCTTATGCTAAACGGTCACAAAATACAAGTGTTTGCTGATCTTTCCCCATATACGGTGCAGAAAAGGCGGTCACTTAAACCTTTGTTGCAGCTCCTGATGGAGAGGGAAATCACTTACAGATGGTCATTCCCCATACGTGTGAACTTCTCCTTTAAGAACAAAAGCTATGGATTCTCATCCCTGGCAGAGGGCGAACGCCTCCTGACGCATCTGGGGATCCTTTCCCTGGAACCCCCCCCAATGCAGACCGGTAGGAACACCCCAGCCTCTGTGAAGAGACCCTCGCCAGCAAGCCCACTGCAGCACACATGGCTCAAACAGGGCAACAAGCGTTCCAAGGAGAATCTTCAGACCTGATGGCTTCCCCCTGTTTCTGCTCTCTCCGTGGGTTCGTGAACCTTACCTCTCCATGTTACCTGCGTTCCGGCAGGACCTTCCCGCTGTTCCCCTCATTGGGGGTCCCTCTTACTTCGGACATCCTGCCTGTGGCGTTTGGACTGTTTTCTTTAACCGTTTTCTTTTTGCAGGTGGGCTGAAGAGTCCTTATCTCCTGGACTGGGACTGGGGCGGGTGGGCCTTGTCCATGGAACGCTTTGGAGGCTTGCGGGGGTGACGGATCGCCCATGGCGTTCCTTCACCTCTAGCACGCTGCGGGCCCCCTGGTCCGCTTCTATATTCCCGATAGCATTGTAATGTTATTATAGGTTAATATCTCCTGACCTGTTTTTTGTGCTCGTTTTACCCCCTTTTGATATGTTTTTTTTTTATTTATTTTTTTGGTATGTGCCAGATTCTTATAATTAGTGCCCTGTACAACCTTTTGGGTTGAACGCCCTAGACAGCTTCATGCCTGTCTCCCGTATCCCCCCGGGGGCCCAGGCCTGGCCGGGGGGGCCGGGGGCCGGGGAATGCCCAATGTACACAGTTTACTACTATGGTTTATTAGAGGGGGCGTCCTGCGTCTTCCTTTGAGTGCTGCTGGGCCCCTGTTTAGGCCCACGGTACTTCTAGTTTTGCTTTTAGTTTTCCTTAGGTGGTTGGGCCGTGGTGGACCCAGTGCGCCTTGATCTAGGACCGGGAGTGTGCTCGTACTCCTCGGTTCTTACACGGAGCCCCTGTAGCTAGGGAGCTCCGGTCCTCTCAGGTTAAAGGGTGGGGATGACTGGCTCATCCCTTTCCCTGGGTGGGAAGGGGTTAGGGAACCCCAGGGTTTACTGTTTCACTGTTTTTTTTGTGACTGTTATTTTCTTTATGTTAGTGGCTCAGCCATTATGTTCAGAATTCCATTGTGTAACCAAATTTTCTTTCTCCCCCTCTTTTCTCTCGCCTCTCCTCTCTGCTCCTTTTGCTGCGGCTCCTCTGAGTATCCTCTGGGCCTGCGGACGTCGCGGACCCCTCCTCCCGGGACCTGGGCATTTTCGAGATTCCTCCGTCGGTCTGTCTGGTGAGTGCCGATTTTTGGTTCAGGGAATGCATTCATATTTCACTCGAGTGCTGCCTACCCCGTACCATGTCTAACACACATACCCCTTCCCCGTCCCTCAAGTTAGTCTCCCATAATGTCCAGGGCTTTAACTCCCCTGTTAAACGTAGGAAGCTCTTCCAGCAATATAACTCCATGCACGCATACATCCTCCTGCTGCAGGAAACCCATTTTCCGGCCACCTTCAAACCCACGTTCCTCCACCAACGCTTCCCCCAATTCTTCCTAGCTTCCTCGGGTAATAAAACGAAGGGAGTCGCCATTTGCTTCGCCAAACACATTAATCTCTCCCAACCGGTGGTCGTAACGGATCCGCAGGGACGTTACATCCTTGTCTCTGGTCACATTGACGGAGAACTTTACACCTTTGTCTCATACTATACTCCAAATAAGGGCCAGAGATCGTTCTTTGTCTCTTTATTGCACAAACTGAGGGAACACCTTAAGGGGTCGGTGTTTATTGGCGGGGACTCTAACACAGCCTTTGACTTTTCGCTGGACAAGTCCAAGAACAGGAAACCTATACCCAAGCGTCCCTCCAAACAGAGCGTTAAAATTGCTGAACTTCTTCACTCCGCTGGGCTGATTGATGTCTGGAGGGAGGTAAATCCCCGCACAAGGGACTATACACATTTTTCGGCCCCACACAACTCCTTCGCCACGATAGACCACATTTTCACACGCTCATCATCGATACCTTTGATTAGAGGCTCCAAGATTATAGATACCCCCCTCTCGGACCACTCGATGGTCGTACTGACCACGTTGCGATCCTCGGGCGATAGAGTGGCCCCTCGTTGGCGCCTGCAGGAATCACTACTGAGTGACCCTATACAGTGTGCCCTCCTGGAGGCCGCGATCCGGGACTATTTCCTCATCAATGCGACGGGCGAGGTCTCGGCTCCTACCGTCTGGGCGGCGCACAAGTCGGTAATACGGGGAAAAATCATCCAAATGGTCGCGAAAAATAGGGCGGAACACAGAGCGGACACGTTGAAGCTCATGGAGGACTTTCGTTCTCTCGCCAAAACACACAAGCGTCATCCTACAGTGGAGAATCTTAGACAGTTAGACAAAGCCCGGGCACTGCTTAATTTGAAGCTGACAACGGACGCAGAGCGTCACCTTAGATGGACTGGGGCCAGATTCTATTCCCAAAAAGACAGGATTGAGGCTAAATTAGCAGTAAAGTTGAGTCCTAAGCCACGTTCCCTAGCATTCCCTAAAATTAAGACGACCACAGGGGACCTAACCCAGAATCCAACAAAGATTATGGATACCTTTTTGCAATTCTACTCTGACCTTTATACACCTGGCAGAACGACACAGGCTTCCGCGAGTAGGACATTTTTAGATAGTGTCCCTCTGCCCGCCCTGTCCCTGGAACATAGGAATCTCCTTGAGATGCCATTTTCTTCGGACGAAATTTTAGATACTATTAAATCCCTCAAACTTGGCTCATCCCCCGGCCCGGACGGCTTTTCTAATGGCTACTATAAGAAATTTGGACCTGCGCTGGCCCCACATATGGCCCGGCTATTCAACTCTCTCAGGGAGGGACACTCCCTAGGGGCTGACCTGAATTCTGCATACATTTCGGTGATACCCAAACCGGACAAGGACGCTAGCGAAGTGGGCAACTATCGCCCAATCTCGCTTATCAACAACGACATCAAAATTATGACCAAGATCATGGCTAACAGGGTGGCCAGTTTTATCGCTACTTATGTGCATGGAGACCAGGTGGGTTTCATACCTGGGAGACAGGGACCGGACCAGATTAGGCGGGCCATTGATATCATCTCACTTCTTAGATCCGGTTGGGATGGGGGTCCCCCGCAGAAAGGTTTTCTTCTTTCTATAGACCTTCACAAGGCCTTTGACTCGATAGACTGGGCATACCTGTCTGATATTCTGGAGAGGTGGGGCTTCGGCCCGTACTTCTTGAATCTGATCCGTGCTCTTTACTCAACTCCCACGGCCCAGATTCGCCTAATGGGTAGATATTCCGAATCGTTTGTTATCGGCCGGGGAACCAGACAGGGATGCCCACTCTCCCCCCTCCTGTTTGCAATGGCCATAGAGACACTGGCAATAGCGCTTAGATCGAACCCCGACATTAGGGGGGTGACTTGCGGACAGAGGGAGCATAAGTGTGCTTTGTACGCGGACGACTTACTATTATTTATCACCTCACCACTGACCTCCATCCCTGTACTCCTCAAGACACTGAGGACCTTTAGTGCTGTCTCGGGTCTCAGAGTGAATATGACCAAATCGACGGCACTGAACATCACTGTCCCCCCTGACACCCTCACTCAGCTCTCTGGCAACTTTGACTTTAAATGGGCCTCTGGCTCTATACCCTACCTAGGCATCAAGCTGACGCCGGACGTAGGCAGTCTTTTTAAGTCCAACTACCCCCCTATGGTGCTCAAGTGTAGGGGAGATCTGGACAAGTGGTCGAAGTGTGGTCTGTCCTGGCTGGGTAGGATACATGCGGTGAAAATGACCCTCCTCCCTCGCATGTTATATCTTTTTCGCTCCCTACCGATCCCCATCACGAAACACTTCCTCAGTAAACTGCAATCACAGATTGTCCGCTTTGTTTGGGGAAACAAGGGATACAGATGCCCCGCAGAAATCCTCTTCCGCCTGAAGTCACAGGGCGGTTTGGGACTTCCTAACCTTTGGGGTTATTACCAAGCAGCTCAACTCACGCAAATATCATCAGTTTTTTTCCGGGGACCGAAACCTGAATGGCTCTCAATGGAGAGACAAGCCACTCCAGGAACACTATTGACTATCTCCTTTGGTGTGATCCCAAAGCCAGACCGGCAATACTGTCTCCTACCCTCTCACACTCGGTTTCCCTTAGCTCTAAACTCTTTAGGACGCACTCCCTGACGACCCCCCTGAAACCATTGGCACACCTTTTTCATAACGAGGCCTTCCCCCCAGGCATGAACATTGAGGCTTTCAGATGGTGGACTGACAAAGGTCTCTACCGGATTGGCCACTTCCTCACCCCGACGGGTCCGATTTCCCTATCACTCTGTAGGAAGAAACTGGACATGCCGGACTCCGAGCTGTTCAGGTTCTCCCAAATTTCCCATTTCATATACTCTATTTGGTCCAATAAAAAGGTTCCCCCCACAGTCTCACCCTATGAGCAGTGGTGCTCCTCCACAATGGACCAGAAGGGTGGCATTTCCTTGATCTATACGGCACTCGCTTCCAGACTGACAAAACCGTTCTACGCTCGGGCTTGGGAGGAGGATCTGGACGTCTCGTGGGAAACCGCGACCTGGCACTGGGCTACGCATAGAGCCTACAAAGGTACTCTCAACATTTCTCTTATAGAGGCCAGTCTAAAAGTTTTAATTCGGTGGTACTACGTTCCTTCCAGGCTGGCTAAGATGTTTCCGGGGTCCTCACCAGCTTGCTACAGAGGTTGTGAACTGGAGGGGACTATGCCTCATATTTGGTGGACCTGCCCCCGCATTCGATCATTTTGGCGGAAGGTGTTCCGCACCATTAGTTCCTTAACAGCAGTGGTGGTGACTCCCTACCCTGGTGTAGCACTTTTAAACCAATGCATCCCAGGTTTACCCAAACATTCCCAGACCTTATCGCTGTTAATCCTCTTGGGAGCCAAGATGACCATTGCCAAGGCCTGGAAGAAACCCACTGTATCCATACAGGGATTTAAGAGGAAAGTAACATGGATCATGTCGCAAGAGCATATTGTGGCTAAACTTGACGATAAATCTGAGAGATTCCTGGCCATCTGGGAACCGTGGGCCACCTTTTGTAACATCTCCCTCATACCAGGATCAGTGCCAGACGGCCCGATCATTCCCCCCATTCCCTGAAGGAGCAGATACTCTTACCCTCCTCCTCTCTTCCTGCCTTTTCTTTCCTCTCCACGTCTCTTTACCCTGCCTCTCTTGGCGCCTCCGCTGTAGTAAGTTTGTGTTGTCGCCTTATTTTTGCTTTTATGGCTGGTATAGGCCCATCTAGGTCCTGGCGTTCGAGGCTAAGCTCTCACTCTGTTTATACACACTGATACCGGTCTCCTACATAGTGACAAGTTTGTATTTTTCCTATCAATCCTCTTCGTGTGTTCCGCGGCTGGGACTGGGGCGGTGTGATCCCTTTCCCTGAGGGGCAGCGTGATCCCTTTGGGGCCGCTCGGGGTTTGGGGTCCGGCGCTCCTGCCCGGAGGGGGAATACGCCTTGATGGGCTCCTGTATGGTTGACCGCCTGCGAATTGGTACACTGTTTAATATTGTTCCGGCCAATGGTCGCTGTTGGCCTGATCGCCTCTTCTCTTCCATCATCATAATGTTGTTGTTCTTTGCTCATGGACTCGGAAGATGTTGATTTTGGACCTACCCTTATGTTACTATATTAACCTATGTGACACATGTTCTCATTTTGAAAACTTCAATAAAAATTATTGACAATAAAAAAAAAAAAAAAATTCAACATCTAAACAGCCAAAAAAAAAAAAAAGAGACCCCCTAGGGTTCCCCCCACAGTCCATACCAGACCCGTATCTGAGCACGCCGCCTAGACGGTCAAGAAAGGAAAGGGGATGAGTGAGCGCCCCCAACCTCCTGAGCCGTACCAGGCTGCATGCCCTCAAAATGGGGGGTGGGTGCTTTGGGGCAGGGGGGCACCTCTTTTCGACAACCCTGGCCGTTGGTTGTCGTGGTCTGCGGGCAGGGGGCTTATCAGAATCTGGGAGCCCCCTTTCATAAGGGGGCCCCCAGATACCGGCCTTCCATCCTAGGTGAATGAGTATGGGGTACATCGTACCCCTACCCATTCACCTGGAGAAAAAGTGTCAATAAAATCAACACACATTTTTAAAATAATTTATTAGTCAGCTTCGGGGGTATTCTCTGCTCTCTGGGGGCCTTCTCCGCTTTCCGGGGTCTTCTTTCATCTTCTCCACTCTCTGGTGTCATCTCGGCACTCCCCGGTTCTTCTCCCGCTCGCTCTCCGGTGCCTTCTTCGGGGCTGGCCACCGCTATCTTCTTTGAAGCTCTTTTACTAGCGGTGGCCAGCCCTGTCTTCTTTGTCTCCTTCTGCCTTCTTCTTTTCTTCTTTTCTTCCGATGTTGACTCAATGCTCCCTCCCGCTGTAATGCCGGGTGTGCGGTGCGCAGCGATTTATATAGGCCTCTTATGACATCACAGTCCCAGCATGCTCCGGGACCCACGGGGTTCTCCTTACAATTCATACCAGACCTAAGGGCCTGGTATGCTCCTGGGGGGGACCCAATGCCGTTTTTTTATTAAAAATTTGTCGTGGAGTTCCCCCTCATGATTCATACCAAACACTGCATCTAGAATTGGCAGGAATCCAAGTCGGATGCCCGTTGCTTCTAAGTCGCACTTGCTGGAATGTGCTTTTCCTATTCCAGTGAGTACGAGATGTCGGCAGCCTGTCGCCGAGAATCAGCGCGATGTCTTCGTGCTGGAAACACATTCTCTCAGACAGGTACTGTATGTATTTTTTACACATATCAATAAATCTGCTCGGGCAATGTTTTGTGTATGTAAAGAAGTGGACATATTTTTCCAAGAAAACACATACAAGGATATATGAAAAGTAAAGAAAGATATAACACTCATTAACTCTCATGTAAATACACACACTCAGTGTAGAATTAAAGCATCTTATTTTATAGCGTGGTTTTATTACTTATTTTGTTAAACGAGTTAAAAAAAGATTTATGATTTATTTATATGAATCATATTTGGATAGAATTGTTATGGGATATCACTAAAGTCCCAATATTCTTTTTTCTGTTTGTTGTAAAACATTGAGCAATGTAGGTTTTCAGATAAACGGGGCAATTGCCATATAGAAAGAGGATTTGCCATGTGTATGCATTTTACCTGTGTGGAAAATTCTAAATAAAAAATGTCAATGCTCCTATGTGAACACTGCATATGGTCACAAGTAGAAAAAAAACAAGAGATATTAGATCTTAACTTTTATGGTTAATCTAATTCAAAATAATTCAGAAAACCATCCTTTATCTGTCTGTCATTGAACATCCCAGCAAGATGAATGAATCTCTATTTCTTTGCTGATGTTTCAGAGTCAATATATACAGACGGGGAGATATGTTGATTTACTGTAATTCTTTTATTGGCATATATGTCTTTTAAATCATATGATTTTCTTAAATAGAGAGTTTAGAAAAAAAAACAATTCAAGATGAAGAGCCTCTTAGCTGTGAACTCTATTACATTATTGATTTTGAGTTACGCTCAATTAGCATGCAGTGCTAATTAACTGTAACTAGAAAAAAAAAATCTTAACTTATAAAACAGGGCAGACACTTCATGTGGCACACAATAGCTAAAGTAAATTTATAAGTTGTAATATATAATTTCTGAGATTTCAAAAATTAAATAATGCAAATAAATATGCATGTGCATTTGAAAATTCTTAAGAGCATACAGTATTCTTGGTGAAAAATTTCAATTATGTGCCTTTGGTATTCCTTGTTCTCTGTTGTACATGTATTAAGGTAACAAATACTATATTTAATCCAAAAAGGACTTTCTGAATGGTGCAGTGTAGCATGGAACTACATGTGAAATAGACTCTTGTTACCCTTCCCCTACTGGACATTTTCTAAAATAGGTTTCATTGCTCCATGTTTTTAATATGCTATTAAAGTTGTATTTTTTTTTCAAATGATACATCCTTTAGCACATGTATACCTTGTTTTACTAAAGGAAGAAGTGTTCTATTACTTTCTGTTCTGATAAGAACATAGAAAAACAATTCCCAGGACTCAGGAGGTACACAGACAGAAATACAAACCCCAACAGAAGCTTTAAGCCTCCCCTGCTCTATCCAAATGAAATAAATAAACTCTTTGCTGAAATTGGCATTTAACTACCAGTAATAATATCCTACAAGGACACTACTAGCTATGAGGACACTGCCAACAGCCAGGCACGGATATCATATCCCTAGCGAAAAGCAGTGGTGAGACTTCGGTTGTTGGCCTATATATGCTGGTATTCTGTACCCCATACCATTCTATCAAGAGCAGTACTAAGTAGTACTCCGCCCTCATAAAGTCTATGATCATATCAGCTGCTACACGTGGGCATAGTAGTGGAGCTGTGAAAGTTGCAAAGCCAATATAGTGGATATGCAGGCTGGACTAGACTTATAAATAGGGTGTTGAGTATTTTCATTCACTTATATTACTGGACCGTAAGGACATCCATCCAAGGACATACAGAACTAAAATCAAAGCAATATCAGTCACTACATTTAGAATGTAACCTACAGGCACACATTGCAAACGTACAACATCACAGACTAATACACGTTTCTCATAAATATACAGGCACAGATCCAGGATGCACTGTAGACCCAACAACACATGGTCAATGGGGTACACAAGTATTGTTGCATTATTATCTGTGCTTAAGTCATGTACCGGGGTGTATTTAAACCGGCATCTTCCCGGTCCCACAGCTGCAGTCTTACCTGTTGTGCTACGGAGGAGATCTGGACTTTTGGAAATGTCCTTGAGGTATTAAGCATTACCTTGGACTCACTAGCTCCACCTGCTGCCATCTGTGCACAATTTTCAATCAATGCAGCCCATAAATAGGAAGTGATGCTATCACTCAGCACCAGTTTATGTGGATTAGCTCCCTGGGTGTTCTAACTGCTTGTGATCTTGATGGTCGTCTTGAACTTCTGCCTAAATCCCTGACTATTCTCTAGTCTACTGATTTTCTACTTCACAGACAGCTTGTGTATGACCCTTGCCTGCCTGACCACTCTCTGGATTTCAATTGTGTACCGCTTTGCCTGATTTGTTGCCAATCTAATCTGCCTGACTACATTTCGACTGAATCCTCAGCACACAAGTTCCATTTCAGACACTACCAATCATAGGTACCTTACAGTTAATACATTGATTATGCAATGGTACCATATTGTTTTGCCAGATTATACGTGCAGTGGGAATAGGGTTGTTTTTCGATGTTCCTGGGGGAAGGGGTGGGTTGATTAGGACAAGCATTGTGTTTTAAGAGCAGGTTGGAGTGTGTGGGACAAAGACAAGACTTAACTGGCTTGGGATCCTTGTTATACAGTTTGTTTTATTTTTCAATTAATACAATTATTTGTTTTTTGGATACAATGAGACTAATGTAAGCCCTAAGGAAAGATTTAAGTAATCCAGTGGCTGTACAGCTGTCTGATCACTTCCACAGACCCCCCATGAGTGCCCTGATCCATGTTCCCCAGACTATCCCACCTCTTGGTTTGGGATCAATATGGTGGTTGTCACCAGGCAATAAAAGGGGAAACCAGTGAATATTTGTTTATTGATCTACCCTAGCTAGTAAAGACACAAAAGCAAAAGGGATTCTGTCATTCTGGTTTCTGCTGCCACTTTGCACAGCTGCTGTTGCTAAGGAAGAAGCTAATGGAGCACAATCTGCACACAGTGGAGGGAAGGGGAGGCAATAGGGGTTTCATTACCCTGATGCCTCATTCAATTGTACTTGCCATTATAGTGTGCTATCACATAGAAGCTTTCGGCCTGTACAAAACTTTATGAAAAAAATAAAATAAAATAAATTATACCCAAGCATTTAAACCCTCGCCTAAACATTTTGACCTCCTCTGTAAATATGTTCACACATATCGCTGCACATGTCAAAGTCAAATTAATAATTCTAGGGTTATAATTAACTCCAAACTGATGACCTTTTAAGATGTTTACTATGGAAAAAAGGGATTTTTAAATACAGCTTACCTGTAAAATCCTTTTCTTGGAGTACATCACGGGACACAGAGCGGCATATTCATTACTATATGGGTTATATGTAGTACCTTCAGGTGTGGACACTGGCAATCTCAAACAAACAGGAAGTCCCTCCCTATATAACCCCCTCCCCTAGAGGGAGTCCCTCAGTTTTGTAGCAAGCAGTATGCCTCCCAAAATGTTCCCCAAAAGAGGGGTGGGAGCTCTGTGTCCCGTGATGTACTCCAAGAAAAGGATTTTACAGGTAAGCTGTATTTAAAAATCCCTTTTTCTTTCTCGTACATCACGGGACACAGAGCGGCATATTCATTACTATATGGGATGTCCGAAAGCAATGCTTTAATGAGGGGAGGGAGACATCTTCCAAAGAAGGATTTAATTTAGAGGTATACTCAAATACTAGTAAATCCAACTTAAACAAGAAATGTAAATCTCAAATCAAATCAAGGGAGCCCCCTCAGATCCTGAGGAGCTTGAATCGCGGCCTGTAGTACTGACTGCCCAAAGGCTGTATCCGCATTCCTTCTTACGTCCAATTGATAAAATTTTGTAAACATGTGGACTGACGACCACGTTGCTGCCTTGCATATTCGAGCCATAGAGATCTGATGATGTGCTGCCCAGGAGGTGCCCATGGCCCTGGTAGAATGGGCCTTTGCCGACAAAGGAGGAGGCAACCTCTTCAAACCGCAGGCCTGAACGATTAATTGTTTAATCCATCTTGCGATGGTGGATCAAGCAGCTGCCTGACCCATCTTGGGCCCTTCCGGTAAAACGAACACCACATCTGTTTTCCGAACTTTCTCTGTAGCTTTAAGATAGGCCCTTATGGCCCTGACAATATCCAACGTATGCAGCAACCCCTCCTTTCTAGAGGTGGGTTTTGGAAGAAGGATGGATTACCACATCCTGGTTCAGGTGGAAACTGGCTATAACCTTTGGTAGAAAGGAAGAATGAGGACGGAACCCCGCCCTATCCTTATGTAAAATGAGACATGGTTCCTTATAAGATAAGGCTGATAATCTCCTGGCCGAAACTATGGTGATCAGAAATACCGACTTTCCAGTCAGTAAAACCAAAGGTACCTCAGCCAACGGCTCAAGGGGTTGTTTCTGTAGAGTTGACAGAACAAGATTTAAGTCCCATGGACAAAGTGGTGATTTGACTGGAGGATTAACACGTAAGACTCCCTGTACGAAGATCTTAACCAGCGAGTGGGCGGCCAGCGGCCTCTGAAACCACACTGATAAGGCTGAAATCTGTCCCTAGATCGTGCTTAATGCCAGGCCTTTATCCACTCCTAGCTGGAGAAAACTTAATACTCTATCAATGGTATACTTGCGGGAAACCCATCTCTTAGCCTCACACCAGCCTACGTAGGCCCTCCAAACCCTGTAACAAAATTACCCTGGAGGCCGGCTTTCTAGCCTTAATGAGGGTAGGGATTACCTGCCTAGACAGACCTCTACCCCTGAGAATCAGGGATTCAGCCGCCAGGCCATCAAATTTAGACGCCGTAATGCAGGGTGGAGGATCGGGCCTTGTGAGAGTAGGTCTGGCCCTAGAGGAAGAGTCCAAGGGCCTCCCGCTGCCAATTTCAGGACTAGTGAGTACCATGCCCTCCGGTACCAAGCTGGGGCTACCAGGATAACCGGCCTGTGCTATGATCCTGCGCCACAGGCGGGGTAGTAACTGCAGTGGGGGAAATGCATATAGAAGTTATGATTGATGCCAAGGGCAAACCAACACATCGGTTCCGCAGGCCATAGGGTCCCTCGTTCGAGACATGAACCTGTCTAGCTTCTTGTTGAATCCTGATGCCATGACCTCCACGTCTGGCACTCCCCACTTCTGGCAGATTGTCTGAAAAAAACTTGTGGATGCAGAGACCACTCCCCTGGCGACAGGGTTTGGCGACTTAGGAAGTACGCCTGCAGGTTGTCCACCTCGGGAATGAATGTCGCCGATATGCAGGGTACATAAACCTCTGCCCACCGAAAAACCAAGCTCCTCTCACTCTGAGTGGCTTGACTCTTGGTTCCCCCTTGGTGGTTCACCTATATGCCACCGCTGTGGCATTGTCTGAATGACTTCTCACCGAGGACCCCTGTAATCTGGATGTCTATGCCAGGAGGGCTAGCCGAGCCGCTCAGAACTCCCAGACCTTGATGGGCAGCTACCTCTCCGCCTCTGCCCAAGTTCCTTGGCGAGTGAACTTGTTCAAGACCGCTCTCCAGCCTTCCAGACCACTGGGCAGAACCAAGCTGCTAGAATTGCTGCCTGTAGGACACGAGTGTGGAAGCGTGTGGTATTGCCTCGAACATGGCCATCGCATACATAGGCGAATAGTTGGCTCTTTTTTGCTTAGAACCAACTGAATCAATCTTTTGATAGCCTCGACCTTTACCAGGGGCAGGAACATCCATCTTCTGTTCTGTGTCTAATCTCGTGCCGAGATATTCCAACTGCTTTGTAGGTTGAAATGCTGATCTTTCCCTGGCTTAGGACTCAGCCGAACCTCTTGAGGTACTGAACCATGAGGGCTACTACGCATTCCACCAAGGAAGCGAGTGATCTTATGATTAAGAGGTCGTCCAGGTATGCTAGGACCGAGATCCCTTGGATCCTTTAGACTGACTAGAATAGGAGCTAGGACCTTCGTGAATACCCGGGGGCCGTAGCCAGCCCGAAGGGGGGCGCCACGAATTGGAAGTGACGCTGTATCACTGCGAAGCGTAAAAACAAAAATATTTGATGTGGCTGAAAGACCTGGTACATGAAGGTAACCATCCTTTATGTCTATAGAAGCCAGATCCTTCTGGAGTGTGGCGGCTGCTGACCAAACGGATTCTATCCGGAAAGAGCGAACCCTTAGGTAAGCATTTAAACCTTTTAGGTCCAAAATTGGTCTGACATTGCCGATGAGTCTTGGTATGACAAACAGATTGGAATAGAAACCTAGCCCCTGTTCTTGGGCTGGTACCTCTACCATTATGCCCTGGTAAAGCAGGTGATCCAATGCTGCCCGCATTGAGGCCTTCCTTGTGGAGGAAATTTTAGAAATTCTAATCTGTAGCCTGCGGCCACAGATGATCGGACCCCCTCTGTCGGGGACCGATCCCCAGAGGCCTGTCCTTGCGATCCATTGTTAAAAGTTTGATCGCGCAGGAGGTCCGTACTGCCTGAAATTTGAGGGCCCTGGAACCGGGGGGAGCTGCCTTTTAAACGCAGGACCCCGGAACTTCTTTTGACTGGTAAAAGGGTACTTTTGCCACTTGAAACAGTCTGAATGTATTTATCCAGATCTTTCCATGGAAGGGCAAACCTGCCAGCAGTCTTTTACATGGGGCTCGGCCGCCCAGTTCTTCAACCATAAGAGCTTTCTCATATGCACTAAAAATAGTGACAACGAGACGCCTGCTGGATGGAGTCTTTTTATAGCCTCTACCGCAAAGCACAGAGCTCTGGGAATATCCAATAACTCCTCTGCCTATTGGGCAGGGATGTCTTAAGCATCTGTTTTGTCTGGTTCTTTAACGCCTGACAAAACTCCACTTGCAGCCACTGCTGGCTGTAGCCAAGGATGCTGGAAAGTGTCTCTAAACGTTTATCGACCGGGACCTTAAACATTTGTATGTTTCCCCTTAGGCCAGTTAATGATTTATTCACCCATGAGATGGCTGCGTCCACAGTTGGGAGCGCCCCCATTCTTAGAAAAATGTCTTTTCCATAGGGTAAATAACAGAAAACCTTCCAGGTGGTCTCCCATCCAGGCACTAACCAGGCCCGACCCTGCTTAGCCTCCGAGATCAGACGAGATCGGGCGCTTTCCGGGAGATGTGGCCTCAAGGACCTCACGGGTAGTTGAAAAGCAGTGCCCGAACCGGGACCTGAACCCTGGACCCTCAGACCAAAAGTCCGATGCTCTACCGACTGAGCCATCCGGGCCCCCTTTTAAAGAGCAATTGGTCAGGGGAAAGAGTGCCTGCAAGCACAAATATTTCCTGGCAGACGTGCATAAAGACTACCCTCTCGTCAGCTTTAGGCGGCAGAAAAAATTCTGTCCGGTCGTCCCAATCCTGGAAAAACCAATTCCTCTAACAGAGGATGGACCGGAAAAGCTGCGTTGCTTAAAGGCGCTTTTAAAAGAACCTAAAGAGGATACCGCAGGAACTTGAGGCTCTGGAAATGGCAAATTAAATGCCGAGCGGACCATGTCTGTCAAAGACTGGACCCACAGACTCTCCGTCTGGGAGGCTGAAAACGATTCTTCCGTGGTAGATCCTTCCTCTAGGTTCTGTCCCTTTTGGCGATGGGGATCCAGTCCGCTTTTTGCCAGAAAAAGAGCCAGCGATCATAGCTGTTAACTTTTTTCTCTAGCCCCCCTAGCGTGACGGCTAGCATCTCCTCTGTGATACCAGGGTGACCCCTATAGGAATAACCTGTGGGGAAAGTATTGGCATATCATCAGAACCAGAGGAGGAACCCCTTTGTCTTTGCCTTTTCTTTTTTTTTTTTTTTTTTTGTGTTTTGATCCTGAACCCTTGGAAGCCATAATACAAAACCGAGGGACTCCGCTTACAACAACAGACTGTTATAGCCAGGAGTACAAAAAAAAAATAAGGTTTAGGGGACAATAGGATCACTAATGCCCAAAAACGGTGGGGCTCACCCCCAACATGTTTGCCAGCATTCAACCTGTTGCCAAGGGGATTTTGGCTTAACAAAAAGTATTGGAGCTGACTCCAGCATGTAGTACCCCTTCTCGCCACCGGGAGTCACTGTGCTGCCAGCTCTACGTCCTCTCTCTCCAGCTCAGCTTTGAACTGAGCTAAGAACGCGCCTGCTGTGTATAACAGCAATTGAAGGCACGCCCACTCTACACTGCAGTCACGCTCCCAGCCCCCCCCCCCCCCTCCCGAACGGCGCGAAAATTTTCTATATGCATGCGCGCGCGCGACTGTCGGGGGGGGGAGAGCCCAGGAGGAGATGCACTCTGGAGCCCAGGAATGCAGGTTGGAGGACGCATCAGGCGGCAGATTTTGAATCCCGGCAAGGTAAGGCTAAAATAGGCCCCTAAGGAGTCCCTTTAGCCTAGAGACAGATCTGTTTTTTTTTTTTTTCTTTTAAAAAGATCTTCAACCAGCGAGCAGCAGGTAGCTAGCAAACATACATAGATAGGTAGGGGGATCAAGTGATGGGGGGAAACATTTCAGGGCATTCTGTCCATCAGACATAGTGACCATGGTGCCAATGCAGAGCATACTCAGGCTACCCCCCTTAAGATCTCCCCTGGAGAGCCTGCTGTCGAACCAAGTCCCGCAGGCTCCCCTCTTACCTGCTCCATGCCGCAGGACGTTTTGCAAAACGGTCCAATCTTCTCCCATCTCCGTGGGTAGCGTAGTAGACCTTCAGGCCCTGGGGTCCTATGAAGGTACCCACTGTCCTGGACCTATATAGCACCCTGGCAAACAGGAACTTATGGTCTTTACGAACTCCAAGTCCTGGGCCCAGGGTCCAGCCCTCCAAAGAGGAGCATTATAGGCAAAACCCCACGGTTTGGGGCCCGGGTACTGTCCACTTTGGCACTGAGGCTCCTTGGACAGATCCGGTTAGCCCGCCCTTAATCCCAAGGATGTGGAGCAAAGCTATTCCGTGACCAACACCTAAGACACTGGCGAAAAAACTGAGGGACTCCCTCTAGGGGAGGGGGTTATATAGGGAGGGACTTCCTGTTTGTTTGAGATTGCCAGTGTCCACACCTGAAGGTACTCCATATAACCCATATAGTAATGAATATGCCGCTCTGTGTCCCGTGATGTACGAGAAAGAAATAAAGAGTACCAAAATGTTCACATATTTGAATATTACTTATGCAAAAACCAAAAAAATTGTATTATTTATTGTTGTTGGTTTTAGTTCTGGAACTGCCACTGTGGCAGTTTTGTGACAGCTGGAACCCAGTGACAAGTTTCTGTGATTGAGGTCTTGCTACGCAGTGCTCCTTAGGAACACCTGTAGCAGTATCATCACAAGTGTTTTCATATCACTTCCTCTATTAAAAGTGATCTATTGCTACACAGATTAATGGAGGGTGATCTACAAAAATCTTATCTAGACACACCAAGAAAAACATTTACAAAAGGAACAAAAAAAGTTGGAACAAAGTTGGTTGGCCATACTTCTCTTGTGGTTTACTACAGTACAATTACTTTTGTAATCCTATGACTCAGAGTAAGCTTATCACGGCCTATTGTCCACTATTAGTAGACAGGGCAGAGCCATGCCAGGCTTAGAAAAGATCCCAATAATATTGTTGGGACCAACCTCATTGCCTGATTGGCAGCTAGCACCAGATGAGTCTGTCCCCATCAGCTGGATAGTCCAACACATTTCTTAGCTGGCATGTGACTTCTCTCTTGAAGTCACGTGACAATAATGAAATACATTGGGCAGAGTCTGGGTGATTTCATTAAACCTAATATGAACCAAGAAGTGGTAAAATGTAATATGTATTATACCAGCTGTTGATGACATACCACTAAAGATATGAATTGCGCTTTTTGCTTTGGAGCGCTGAGTAGTAGTTCAAAATACAATATGAGTGACGTTTTATGCATATTGATTTAAAAAAAAGGTGGTTTTAAATGGAGAGAGTACTATATTGTGTGTATGCTTTTGTCCTGAATGTCACTGGAGACAAGTGGATACTCTCTGGAATGAAAGGAGCCTATGAAGGCCAAATCTCTATTTGTGACCTTTATACTATATGGGTCCTGAAATGAAGGGGAAAGCACATTTTAATTGCACAGCACAGTTGCTGGTGTCCTTTTTTGAAATACAGCAAAATTGGTTGCATGAGACACACAGAAGAGTAATTTATGTTATAAAGTACATGGGAAACTGTTTATTTTATTACAGCTTTATGTAGTATATGTACATTCATGTAAAGTTTCTTTCGCAAAGTTGTTTTTTATTGCACATAATTTCAGCACTATATTACTGTGATAGTGTGTTACGTGATGTTGTTTTCTGCACTGTAGTAGGGCTCCACTATATCTGTTGTTATATTTCTGTTATGTTTTGGATGGTATAAAAGTGTGAGTTGCTGGGAAATAAATCACAATAGGTTAGGGTATAAAGGGAGCACAGGAGAGATTGAGATTAATGTTATACAAATAGTTAATATTTTTCTACTGGATGCATTGCACTGTAGCACAGAAAAGGGAATAAAGCTCTGCTAAAAAGAAAATCCCATACTTTATTCTTATGCCGCATACACACGATCATTTTTTGGTATGAAAAAGTTTTTAAAAACATAATTTAACCACTTCAGGCCCGCGCTACCGTCGGATGACGGCAACAGCGCGGGCCTGAATAGCCAACATGCCGTCATTTGACGGCATGTCATTCTGGCGTTCCCAGCGCGCGCTGTAGTGCGCACTGCGGGGAAGCCCTGTGTTGTCCGTGTCCCTTGGACACGGCCAATCACAGATCGCGGCAAACGGCCAATCAGAGCGGCCGTTTGCGATGCGATCTGTGGGCGAATGAGAGATGATCTCTCATAGATCATCTCTCATTGCCGGCTCACACAGAGACAATGTCCTGTCTCTGGAGGGGAGGAGCCCGATCTGTGTTCCTTCCTACATAGGGACACAGATCGGTCACCCCCCAGTCACCCCCCCCTCCCCCCACAGTTAGAACACACCTAGCATACACATTTAACCCCTTCCTCACCCCCTAGTGTTAACCCCTTCAATGCCAGTCACATTTATACTGTAATTAGTGCATATTTATAGCACTGATCGCAGTATAAATGTGAATGGCGCCAAAAATGTGTCAAAAGTGTCCGATGTGTCCGCCATAATGTTGCAGTACCAATAAAAATCGCAGATCGCCGCCATTTCTAGTAAAAAAATAATAATAAAAAATAATAATTCTCTCCCCTATTTTGTAAGCGCTATAACTTTTGCGCAAACCAGTCACTTATTGCGATTTTTTTTTTTACTTTTTTAATTGGGATATTTATTATAGCAACAAGTAAAAAATATTGTATTTTTCTTCAAAATTGTCGCTCTTTTTTGTTTATAGCGCAAAAAATAAAAATCGCACAGGCGATCAAATACCACCAAAAGAAAGCTCTACTTGTGGGGAAAAAAGGATGTAAATTTTGTTTGGGAGCCACGTCGCACGACCGCGCAATTGTCAGTTAAAGCGACGCAGTGCCGGAAGCTGAAATTTTACCTGGGCAGGAGGGGGGTGTAAGTGCCCAGTATGCAAGTGGTTAAAATGATCGTGTGTGGGCTTCATATCGTTTTTCATCTTCTGAAAAACTACATTTTTTTTTTTGAACCTGCTGCATTTTTTCACGTCGTTTTAAAAAAATGTAGTTTTTCAAGTTGTAAAAAATGATTGTGTGTGGGCTAAAACGACGTTTTAAACCCACGCATGCTCAGAAGCAAGTTATGAGATGGGAGCGCTCGTTCTGGTAAAACTACCATTCATAATGGAGTAAGCACATTCATCACGCTGTAACAGACAAAAAAGCGTGAATCGTCTTTTACTAACAAGCAGCCCAAAGGCAAATAGAACTTCCCCTTTAGAGTGCCGTTGTACGTCACCGTGCTTTGTTCATAATTTTTCAAAACGATCGTGTGTGGGCAACATTGTTTTTAATGATGAAGTTGGAAAAACTTTGTTTTTTGGACATGCCGAAAAAAGATTGTGTGTACCCGGCATTATTTTTACCATTTCACTACTGTTATATCATTTTTTTCACTTGACTTTATGGATTATATTTTTCTGTACTTATATGGGAGTACTCAAATTACATAAAAATTGCATTGGGAAAAATAACATTAAATATTATATAAAAAAAAAATCTACCAAATTAAAGCCCTGTGTCCTAAAAACAACAACATAGTGGATAAAAAAAGTCTACGCACCCCTGTTAAAATGTCAAAATCTGTGATTATTTCAGAACTTTTCCCACCTTTAATGTTACCTATAAACTGTACAACTCAGTTGGACAACAAACTGAAATATTTTAGGAGGAGGGAAATAAAAAAAAAATAATAATAATGTGGATGCATACGTGTGCACACCCTCTTATGACTGGGGATGTAGACGTGTTCAGAAGTAAGAAATTACACTCAAATCATGTTAAATAGGAGTCAGTACATACCTACCATCATTTAAAGTGCCTCTAAATAAACCCCAAATAAAGTTCATCTGTTCTAGTAGGTCTTTCCTGATATATTTTAGTCACATCCTACAGCAAAAGCCATGGTTTTCAAAGAGTTCCCGGGGCATCAAAGGGATCTTATTGTTAAGAGTTCAGTCAGGCGAAGGGTACAAAAGAATTTTCAAGGCATTAGATATACCATGGAACACAGTAAGGACAGTCTTAATCGAGTGGAGAAAATATGGCAGAATAGTGACATTACCAAGAACTGAAAATCCCTCCAAAATTGATGACAAGAAGAAAAATGGTCAGGGGGCTGCCAAGCGGCCTACAGCAACATTAAAGGAGCTGCAAGAATATCTGGCACGTACTGACAGTGTGGTACAGTACATGCAACAACAATCTTCTGTACTCTTCATATGAGTGGCAAGATGGAAGCCTTTTCTTACTGGAGTAAAAATATCTATACATAACTTTTCTGAAGCCACTCTGGTCCCAAACTGAGCTGTCAGTGTTTGCTTTGCTGTATAGGCGTGTGCTGGAGAAGCAGCCAATAACGGAACAGTCATACTATGTTTTTGGGTGATGTCACTTCCCAGGCATTTCCCAGCCGTTGTTGGCTGTCTCTTCCATACTACTGGAGACCAGACTGGATCGGCTGCAGAAAATGTATGTATAGCGATTTTTGCATAACAGGGTTAGATAGATTAGTCTTAAAATGTGGCTGCCAATATATTTAGAGTTAGTTTGGTTAGGTTGAACTTCTAATTTGAAGATACATTTCAGATTGTGAAATCAGAGATACTGTATCTAAAAAATACTGGGAACAAAATAAAGAAATGAAACAATTTCAATATGTGTGTTGTTACAAAGTATCCATTTCTTTTAGGTATGTTCAAATTTCCCTTAAAATTCAATATTTTAATTTTTACCTTGTTTTATTTTATTTTTTTATTTATTCTCCTACAAGAATAAAACCATGAACTCAATGCCAGAAAGTACATGAATTGGAAGAAGCCTTTCCAAAGTTTTTTTTAGTATCTTAGCTTGAAAAGAACATGTACAGCATAGCTTATGTAGCCAGAATCATAATTGTGCTTAACAAATAACATAAATTACATATTACATTTTTCAGTGTGCTCCTAAATGTATTGATGTGTAGAATCTATGAACTGTTTCACAGATTTAATTTGCATAGAATCTCAAAACTGCATAATATTCAATAAAAGACGTCTAGGTTTTTAAAGCATACAGCTTTAAGGGAATCAAGTTAACACAGGGAACACAGAATATATTGCAGAAGATCATACATCCATTAATGTTTTTATGATGTGGCAATAAACACAAACTAGGACTTACAGTACATGTCCTTTAGTCAATTTTATGCTGCATCCATTATCACACATTCCTTAATGGTTCTCCCGTTAAGGCCCTCCATTTAACATATATATTGAACCACTCTTAAGAAGGCTGTAAAGTCTTATCCACGTCAAAGCGAATGCCAAATCAGAGCCTATTGCCAGCAACAGCACTGCCTGAATCAGCGCAATGACAACTTTGTGGCACTGCACTGATTCCTAAAAGTAGTTCCTGCTCTACTTTTGGCGACTTTGGGGGCAATTTTAATAGACATCTGTGCATGAACCCACACAGGTGTCTTTCCAATTGCCCCCAAACTTGCACTGAAATGCGGGTTTGCAATTGTGCGAGTTTAGATGAACTTGCATAATTTAAAACCCACCCTCAGTGTGAACGAGGGCTAAAAGTGTCAAAGCTACAAACAATACTTGTCTCCAAACTCAATATCAGTGCAAAAAAGTATTAAGCAAACTCAGCAAATATGAAGTGCCAGAAATGCAATATTCACTATATCATCAACTATATTATAAAAAGTATTTTATGCAAAACAATAATAGCATAAAGTGTTTGTGCTGTGAATATACAGTAAATGTGACCAGTCCTCGGTATAAAAAATAAATAAAGTGCCTTTTTCAATAATTGTGCTGTGCTTTGTTTAAATTCCTCCACATCTGTGCTGCACTGCCTCCTTTCCACACCACTTCCCTCAGGAGTGTCACTCACCAGATCTTAGTGACACCTTATGTTTAACAGGAAGGAATTCGACACCCAGGGATTTTGTGGGTTAACATAGAATGTGTAACAACAGCATTAAGAAATAACAAAATCAAATTTTATTAAGTACATATAAAATATAAAAATATAAAATAAAAACACATTACCTACAATCACATGAGGTAAACAATCTAGTGGAAGACCCCCTGGGTTCTACAGAGTATGAAATCATGGGGTGGTAAATCCAATGAACTTTGAGGAAAAAATGTGGTCCTCTTCTTCAGGAGTTTACTGTCAATTAGAATATATAGGGAAACTATATGCCTCCTCATACAATGGGATATGTTTGCCCAGCCAGTTGATAGGATAGGGATGAGCCCCAAATCATATTACTTTGCCTTCACAGAGGCCAAAGAGCCCTGAATCAAAACTCTCTCATATCTGTATATCCAGCAAGCACCAGACTATGCAGAGATCTCCTGTAACCAAAAACGTTTTTTGTGTAGAAAAAACACCAGGCAAACTAATGTTTGATGGACCGTTTTGATCAGACGAACCGATCGTGTGTGGGCCCCATCGTTTTTTTCCCCATCAGTGAAAAAATGTAGAACCTGTTTTAAAATTATCTGATGGTTAAAAAAATGATAGAAAAAAACAGATCGTCTGTGGGGAAATCCATTGGTTAAAAATCAACGCATGCTCAGAATCAAGCCGATGCATGCTTGGAAACATTGAACTTAATTTTTCTCAGCACGTCGTCGTGTTTTATGTCACCTTGTTCTGACACGATCTTTTTTTTTAACTGATGGTGTATAGGCAAGACTGATGAGCTTCATCAGATATCTGATGAAAAAATCCATCAGACAGTTTTAGTCGGATGAACCGATCGTGTGTACAGGGCATAACACTCTCCTAATCACATCATAAGCAGAGTCATTAAAATGGTGGGTGAGTTATGCAGCATACAAGTAGAGAGTAAAAGAGAGATTTGTTTTGAGAGCGGTCAACCTTCTCATTAAAGACATAAGGGGTCACTAACATCTGGTGAGTGACACTCCCAAGAAGAGTGGTGTGGAAAGGAGGCAGTTTATCGGTGGATGTGGAGCACAGATGTTTAGGAATTAAAGTACTTTTGTACTGTAGTTGATGACACTTCTTTCTTTGCACTGATATTGCATTTTTGCACAATATTGTTTGTATCATTGTCACTTTAAAGGGGTCAAGCCTAAAAGGGTAACAGCTGGAAGGTGGTTCAGCACAGTGATTGCACAAAAGGTGTATAAAAGGTATATCATTTTAGTGCAGCACCACAATTATGATTATTAGTTGCCCCTTGAAGAATAGAGCAATTTTACAGCAGCTACAGTGGGTGACCGCGATATTGTGTCAATCTCGCTCCCTTTCTCGGCGAGATTGACCACTTGCGAGCCCCATCGCGGGAGCCAGCACCGAGCTGGCTTGCCGCGATGGAGACAAAGCCGTCATAGAAGCGACGGGGATCCGACGTGGATTCCCGCCAATTCTACACGTGGGCGGCGTTTGTTATGAATCCTGAAAGGGAACTCCCCGCCGTATTTTAAATAAAAATCCAGCATGGGTTCCCCCCTCAGGAGCATACCTGGCCCTTAGGTCTGTTATGGGTTGTAAGGAGACGCCCCTACGCCGAAAAAACGGCGTGGGGGTCCCCCACAATCCATACCAGACCCGTATCCAAAGCACGCCGGCCGGCCAGTCAGGAGGGGAGTGGGGGCGAGCGAGCGCCCCCCCCCCTCCTGAGCCGTACCAGGCAGCATGCCCTCAACATGGGGGGGTCAGGTTCTCTGGGGCAGGGGGGCGAACTGCGGCCCCCCCACCCCAGAGCACCCTGTCCCCATGTTGATGAGGACAGGGCCCCTTCCCGACAACCCTGGCCGTTGGTTGTCGGGGTATGCGGGCGGGAGGCTGATCGGAATCTGGGAGCCCCCTTTAATAAGGGGGCCCCCAGATACCGGCCCCCCACCCTAAGTGAATGAGTATGGGGTACATCGTACCCCTATCCATTCACCTGCAACAAAAGTGTTAACACAAATAAACAACACAGGGTATTGAAATATTTTATTATAGTTGGCCGCCAGGGGGGGGTGTGTATGGTCGCTTTTAGAAAAACGCCCCCCCCGGTGGGCTTCTCCCGACATCTTCTGCGGGAGGGTGGGTGTCGCTGTTCTTCGCCGCCGGGGGGGGTCGCTTTTATAAAAGCGCTCACCCCCCGGCGGGCTTTCTTCGACATCTTCGGCGCGGAGGGGGGGTCTTCTCCACTCTTCGGGGGTCTTCTTCTTCGGGACTGGCCGCCGCTATCTTCGTGTGTTAGCTCAATTACTAGCGGCGGGCAGTCTGGTCTTCCGTGACGTCTTCTTCTTCTTCCCTCTTCTTCTCCAGATGTTGACTGGACGACTCCTCGTGCTGTTCTGCCGGGCGCGCGGCTCGCAGCGACTTATATAGGCCTATCTTGTGACGTCGCAATCCCATTATGCTCCGGTAGGTACACGTGGTACCTACCGGAGCATGATGGGATTGCGACGTCACAAGATAGGCCTATATAAGTCGCTGCCAGCCGCGCGCCCGGCAGAACAGCGCGAGGAGTCGTCCAGTCAACATATGGAGAAGGAGAGGGAAGAAGAAGACGTCACGGAAGACCGGATTGGCTGCCGCTAGTAATTGAGCTAACACACGAAGATAGTGGCGGCCAGTCCCGAAGAAGAAGACCCCCGGAGAGCGGAGAAGACCCCGAAGAGCGGAGAAGACCCCCCCGCCGAAGATGTCGAAGGAAGCCCGCCGGGGGGTGGGCGCTTTTATAAAAGCGACCCCCCCGGCGCCGAAGAACAGCGGCACCCACCCCCCCACAGAAGATGTCGGGAGAAGCCCGCTGGGGGCGGCCAGCTATAAAAAAATACTTCAATACCCTGTGTTGTTTATTTGTGTTAACACTTTTGTTGCAGGTGAATGGGTAGGGGTACGACCCCATACTAATTCACTTAGGGTGGGGGGCCGGTATCTGGGGGCCCCCATATTAAAGGGGGCTCGAAGATTCCGATCAGCCTCCGGCCCGCATACCCCGACAACCAACGGCCAGGGTTGTCGGGAAGGGGCCCTGTCCTCATCAACATGGGGACAGGGTGCTCTGGGGTGGGGGGGCCGCAGTTCGTCCCCCTGCCCCAGAGCACCTGACCCCCCCATGTTGAGCTTGCTCGCCCCCACTCCCCTCCTGACCGGCCGGCCGGCGTGCTTTGGATACGGGTCTGGTATGGATTGTGGGGGGACCCCCACCCCGTTTTTTCGGCGTAGGGGTGTCTCCTTACAACCCATAACAGACCTAAGGACCCGATATGCTCCTGAGGGGGGAACCCATGCCGGATTTTTATTTAAGATCCGGCAGGGAGTTCCCTCTCAGGATTCATAACAAACGCTGCCCATGTGTAGAATTGGCGGGAATCCACGTCGGATCCCCGTCGATTCGTTGACGCGCTCGCTGGAATGTGCTTTTACTATTCCAGCGAGTGCGAGATGTCGGCACCCTGTCGCCGAGATTCAGCGCGATGCTGTCGTGCTGGAAACACAATCTCGGCGGCAACCACTGTAAGAATTTAAAGAGGACATTATATCCCATTGCAGAGGTTTAATGTAAACATATTATCCAGTATTATCTAAAGACTGTCAGGAGTGTATAGCGCTCTTTCACCATCAAGCTGTTGGTGTCATTCCAGCATCCTGGTTTTGGTTGTGATACATTCTCCCTGTCTGTCTGTCTGTCCACCTGCAAGGTGATTGGTGTGGCCAGTCTCTGGGAGGAGACCAAACCTGATTTAAGCTAGCCAAGCCTGCAGCCTCATGCTTGTAAAAGCATGTGTAATACATGCTCAAACTCCCTGTCTGTCCAGCTCTGCTGTTTGGATTCCCCATGTATGACCTTGGGTCATATAATGACTATTCTTTGAAACTTGCCTGCCTTGTACCTGGACCGTCATTGAACCACTCTGCTTATATGCCTACCAAAAGTATCTGTTTGCTTTGCTTAGTTTTTGCCTGCCCTGGCATACTGTATATTGAATCATGAACATGTTACAGTTAAAAGGATTTGTAGGTTTTTGAGGGTGCTTAAAAAAAAATCTGAAAGTCCCCTTTATAAAAAAAAAGGGGTAAACAAAATCCAACCCTTCCCAGGTGAATCAGTACATTAGTAATACATTTCAAATATTTGTGGAATTAGGTAAGTCCTTTAATAGTTAATACTACATTTATAGCCCCGATACAAATTGATGTTAATCAAGATGTTTAGAGATGTAAATACATGCACAGTTATGGAATCTATTGATGTAAATCCTTGTAAAGCAAAACAACCTGATGCCTGCCAAAGTGTACATTTCACACTCCTGATGCTAAATGACAGATCCTCGATGCTGTGGCAACATACAGTAAAAAGAGCTTTTGGATCTCAAAGTGCAATCAATTTGCCAATGGAGCAGCTTCTACTTTAGTACACATCTCCAATGGGTCAGACAGCACTGCTGCAATTAGAATATCGTCAATCTGCTATATAGTGTAATAACACATTCCCTGTAAAGTTAAGAAAATGTTAAAACACTCAAATGTGTCAAAACTCTTTGAAATATTGTATGTGATACAAAGAAAAAAAATGGAAATCCAAAATGATATTTATTCAGTCCAACAATATAGAATAAATATGCATTGTACATAGAAAATAAAATTTCCTCTGTTTTTCAAACCTTTTGTATACATGAATACGTTAATATAAAAAGGCAGCTACATTCTATCATTTAAATCCATGACTCAATTTAGCCTAGAAGAGTACACATTTAAAGATTTAGACCTTTTGTGACAAAACCTTTCAGCACATCACAGAGCTCAGTTATGGAAGATGAGCATTTAAAAGGAAAATGTCTAACCATTGTCTTCCTAGTGACATGCATGAAATTGAATTCACAGTTGTGTTGAAGGGTCCCAGAGGCAGATAGTGGGATCATTTGTTCAGTGAGGTCTTTTTAACACAGTTTGTTTGGCTATTTTTAAATACTTAATTAGTTTACACTTTAAAAATCCAGACATCCATGACAGCGCTCAACCTGTTTATGCTATCAGGCTTACTCGGCAAAAGAAGTGCAGAGAGATATAATAAATACATGAATAATGAAGTGCAATAATCTTTGTTATTGATTTTGTAAACTCCAAAGTTGACTGGTTGCATTGGGTTACTGAATTTTTCACCTTGATCTCAGTTTGGACCATTTTACACCAATTTGGATTACTCGGCAACATTGCAGCTCATTGTGTCACTACAGCCCATTCATTTTTAATTGGCCCAAAAGCAGCAGAAATTGCTTCTGCTCTTTTTTTCATTTTACACTATACCACAAAGCATATCATGTGGTTGTGCTGTGGTGCCATTAAAAATGAATTGCACAACCGTGTATTGCTGTAACATGCACATGTTTCACTTTAGCATGATCATGAATATCCCCCAGAATATTTACTGCAAGTAAACAAATGATTGGGGTAAAAGCTTTACCTGTGACCTGTGATTTCCTGACCATATGTCTCCAACACACACACACATACATATATATATATATATATATATATATATATATATATATATATATGTTTGACTGTAGGGATTCTTAGGGTAATAGTCAGCATATTTCTTCCTCCAAACATGGCAAGTCAATTTATTGCCAAAGAGCTACATTTTGGTCTCATCTGACCACAAAACTTCCTCCCAATACTTCTCTCAATCATTTAGATGTTCATTGTAAAACTTCAGATGGGCCTGTACATGTGCCTTCTTGAGAAGGGGGACCTTGTGGGCGCTGCAGGATTCCAATCCATGGTGGTGTATTGTTTTACCAATAGTTTGCTTGGTGACTGTGGTCCCAAATGCCTTGAGCTCATTTATACGCTCCTCCCGTGTAGTTCTGGGCTGATCCCTCACTTTTCTCATGATCATCCTTACCCATGAGTCACCAGCTCTCTGCCCTGTCCCTTCAGCACTCACTGGAATGCTAGGCTGTGGAGGTGGCAGGAGTGGATGGCTTAGGCTCTCTGAGAGGTTGAGCCAGCTACTGGTTCAGGCATCTGGGTAGATCCCGATATTAAAGTTGGGATACCATCAGAGTCTGGACCAGGTAAGTGACATTTAGCAACAGTGGACTTTAGCCCATTGTCACCTGAATATGGAACACAGGAGTGCAGAAAGAAACACACTCCTGTGATCCCCAGAAGTAGAGCCAACGAGAAAGCATATGACATAGAAAACACACTAGCAAGTGAGTGACTGAGGGATAACCTCATACACAAATTGTATGATAGAAGGACACATATATAAGAAAACAAAAGCAGTCAGTTTAAAAAAAAAAGATAACATTGGATCCTACCAACATAAACCAAATGGAAAACAAAACAGAAGTTATTTTTATAATAACGGGGGGGGGGGGGGGACAGTACAATTACAATACAGTTTAATGCAGAAGGACGAGGAGGCCTGCTCATGGAGCTTACAATCTAAAAGTAAATAAGAAGTGGTACAAAAGGTAATAGATGTTGGGGATGACCTGATGGAGGTGACTCAGGCACAGTTTTTAGGTGGAAGTGGGTAGGCTTCCCTGAATAAGTGAGTTTTTAGGGATTGCCTAAAGTCAGACATGGTAGTGGCTGATTAAACATACTGGGGCAGGGGGTTCCAGAGGATGGGAGAAGCTCTAAAGAAGTCCTGGATGCGAGCGTGGGAGCAGGTAACAAGGGAGCTACAGACCAGAAGGTCTTGGGAGGAGTAGAGAGAAAGGTTTGGGCAATATCTGAAGATGAGGTTGTGATGTAGCTGAGGGTAATGTTGTGTATGTCCTTGTATGTTGTGGTTAGTATTTAGAATTTTATACGGTGGGGTTAGGGAAGCTGGTGAAGGGATTGGCAGAGAGGAGTAGCATTCACAGATCAGTTAGCAAGGTGTATTATTCCACCAGCAGCATTCATAATAGACTGGAGGGGGGATAGCCTGTGTAAAGGTAAGCAAGTGAAGAGAGAGTTGCAGTATAAATGAGATATGTGAATACCACACTATCCATGAGCATGAAACATCCTCTAGCACAACCTATGAAAAACAGCCTAAACAAAATAGTAATACAAACGTGCAGCCCTAAAAATGAACAGGCCCTAAACAAGGACAATGAAAGAGAAAGTATGAAACTTGTTTAGGGTCTTAAACACTTCACTTATGCTATTACAGTCATCACAAATGGACTTGAGCAAAGTTTAAAGATCATAATTTTCATTTTTACTGTTAGAGCGAATATCGTTACTCATGTATATAGTTGTTTAGGTGTTTAAGACCCTAAACAAGTTTTATACTTTTTCTTTCTTTTTTTTTCTCAAATTTCTTTTTCTTTCATACAAAAAAAGACAACAAATATACAATACATTACTTGTCAGTATAAAAAAAGAAGGTCTTATACCCCTTATTTTAATTAAAAGTTTAGTTTTACATCCCCCTGACCTGTTCATTTTTAGCGCTGAACGGGAGCAGGAGAGAGGGAGGAGGAGAGAGAGAGAGAAAAAAAAAAAAAAAAAAAAAAAAAAAAAAATTTTAAAAAAGGGGAACAAATGTAAAAAAAAAAAAAAAAAAAAAAAATTTTTATATATACTTTTTCTTTCATTGCAAGAGAGAGAGAGAGAGAGAGAGAGTTGCAGTAGTTAAGGTCGGAAATAACCAAGTAGCAAATAAATTGTTTTGTGGTGTCATTAGTCAGGAAAGGGTGAATTTTGGAAATGTTGCAGAGGTTAAGGTGGCAATATTTAGCCAGTGATTGGATGTGGGGGCTATAGGAGAGGCCAGAGTCTAAAATTACACCCAGCACTTTGGTATGTGTAGAGAAACCAATGGTTGTGTCATTGATCTCAATGGTAAAGTCATTGGGGGGATCAGGGAGGAGGGAATATTACAAGCTCAGTTTTAGAAAGATGAGGTTGGGGAAGTGGTGTGACATTCATACTGATATGTCGCTCAGAATGATTGCGATATGTGAGAAGATTGAGGGGGTGAGTTGAGGAGTGGAGAGATAGATTTGGGTGTCATCAGCATAGAGGTGGTACTGGAAGACATGGGAGGTTATCAACTGGCCCAGGCAAAATATATAGAGAGAGAATAGATGGGACCCAAGGACAGAACCTTGGGGTATCCCAACAGAAAGAGGCAGAGGAGCCGAGGAGATGGTATTGTATGTGACATTGAAAGTGTGCTGAGGTAGGTAGTAGGAGAACCATGAAAAAGCAGAATCACGGGGGTTAAGGGAGGAGTTTGTTGAGGAGTGGGTGGTCAACTGTGTCAAAGGCAGCATAAAGGTCCAAGAGCATGAGTATGGAGTACTGGCCATTGGTTTTAGCAGTTAGTAGGTCATTGGTAGATATGTGCATTCGTTTTTGTCCGAATGCATTTTCGTCCGAATTTTAGGTATTTTCGTTATCAGTTTAACAAACGATAACGAAAGCACAGAAAAGGAAAACCGAAAGATCTGACATAAACGCGTTATTTTCATTTTCGTTGCGGTCGAATGTGCCTAACCTTAAAGTGGAGTTCCACCCAAAACAGCACACATCACCCCACCAGCAGACCAGCAATCAAGGTGCAGAGAGGCTGCAATGCAGGGCCAATCAGTTTGTCAGCAACAGAGTCCGGGACAGCAGATTCTTCCTCCAGCAGGATAGATCACTGATGCGGCGGCGCCATGACTGAAGAGGCCCTCGTTGGAGGGGGAGTGGCTTACAAGGGGCCATGGCCAGCAGCGGTGACAGCAGCAGAAGGTTTTTCCAGGGGGGGGGGGGGGGCGGCCGGGGGGAAGCGTCTAGGCGGCCACACAGCACCCCACCAGCAGACCAGCAATCAGGGTACAGAGAGGCTGCAATGCAGGGCCAATTAATTTGTCAGCAACAGAGTCCGGGACAGCAGATTATTCCTCCAGCAGGATCAGTGCAGCCTCATCAGCGTAAATCAATGAAAGAGAAAAATTACCTGTTTGCAACATTTTATAATAAAATATAAGACGGTTTTGTATTTTTTTGTATCTGTCTTTTTTTTAATTGTTTTTTTATTTAACAAAAAAATAAAAACCACAGAGGTGATCAAATACCACCAAAAAAAGCTCTATTTGTGGAAAAACAATGAAAATGTTTTATTTCGAGTACAGTGTTGTATAACCGCACAATTGTCATTGAAAGAGTGAGAAGGCTGAAAGCTGAAAATTGGTCTGGGCAGGAGGGGGGTTAAGTGCCCAGTAAGCAAGTGGTGAAGTGGCAGGGCAGAGCTCAAAGCCTTAGCTCAAAGTCAAGGTTTACTTTTACATTTTAATAATAACTTGTGGATACAAGGCGCCCTAATTTTGGGGACATTGTTAGTTTAATTGATTTTTGGCCAATAGCCCTGTGCTGAGAACTATCAATATACTGTATCCTGTTGCAATAGGTGAAAGGCTAGCCATTGGCTTGCCTGGGTTTGTGGGAGGAGCGTGGGGCTTCTTATGCCTCCCCTCTTCTCCCAGCAGGCGTCGGCGCGGTTTCCGGGTCATCACGGGTCACTTCTGCTTCCGGGTGAACCTCTGGGCGATCGTTCCTGACGGTGTGGGGGATGTCCAGCGTGGTGTTTGCGGCTATCGTACGGATGCCGCGATCGGTGTTTGTGTGTGGGGTTGCTCCCCCTTCGGTTCACCTCGGGCCGGTACGGCCTCCGGGCGCACGCTATCGCGCTAACTTCGGTGGGTCAGGTAGGTCTGGAGGGGGCTGGCAGTGGAGGTGGGCTGATCATCAGGCGGGGGGGGCGGGTGGGGGCTTGTGGTGGACTTATGGTGCAGGGATGTTCATGGTCGTCTCCTCCACCCCTCGTGCAGGGTGTCTTGTTTTCTCCCTGCAGGTGCCAGCATCGCTGAAGGTATACAAAGGTAGGTGGCTGCCTCTTAGATGGGAGGGGGGCATGGTGTTGGTGGACTTGTCCTCTGCTTCAGGTGGCACACTGGGGGGCGGTGGGTGGCTTAATTCCCTGTAAGCAGCATGTGGCTCGCTGGTACCTGTAGTCCCACAGAGCGCAGTTGTGATTGGACCCTATGGGACACATGCTTTGGGCCAGGGACGCTGGCACAATGGTAGGTCACAGGGTCTGTGTCAGGGGGACTGACTCACTGCTTAGTCACTCTGGTGAGTTGCGGAGGGGGGGGGCTGTTCACATCAGGTCACGGCAGGGGGGCGCAGGCCACAGTACCTGGGCTTTCAGTTCCAGGGGGCGCAGGTCATAGGTTCTATGCTGTTCACCTCACTTCTTTCGCAGCCTGTTAGTTGAGATAAGTCATAGCACATCTGTACCTGGCTGGCCTGCTATAGGCTCTGGGTCATCTCCTCACAGTCACAGGCGCAGGGTTGCTGGGTGCATCCTGCACAGGGTCACGTTTCTTTTCCACCTCAGAGCACGTTCACTCTGGATGGGTGGTGGCGGCAGGTCGGGGTTATCGTTTTGCTAACTATTCATGATGGTTTTTCGCAGGTGGATTCAGCTGTGTCTGCAACAGCAAGGTGTGTGTGTTTTTTTCATTTTAAAGGGGCTTAGTTAGGGTTACATATTTTGATTCGTCACGTCTTCGGATCCGTACGGGCTAAGTTTTTTCGTTTTTAATTGATTGTTCGCAATCGGCTCGCCTGTACGTTCATACATCATACGGTGCACCACACTGACATGCCTATTTCTGCCTACCACGGTATGTAGGTTACAAGCAATGAGTGTTCGTTTTGTAATTACCTGTGCAGCGCCACAGGTGCTCGGGCTCGCGCTACATACACTCAGGGGTTCATGGTCATTAGTTTCATGCGTTTTGTTTCAGTAGCAGCACCATACACTAGGTTCTTGCGGGTGGGCGGGGTTGTCAGGTCGGGCGTGTTGGTTGACTCATTGATTGTTTTTTCACAGATTTTGAACATGTCTCACGTGTCGGAGTGCGAGGATCTTGCGTTTATCCCATCTACACCGGCTAGGGGCTCGGAGCATGGCAGTTCACCATCCTTAAGGAACTGGACTATTCCCAGGCTCATGGCCGAGCTCCGTTCCAAGGGCATTCCTTTCACAGCCTCGGCCAGGAAAGCAGAGTTATTTAGACTCCTCTTTCCAGTTCAGTCCCTACCGCAACCATCTACCAGCGCGGAGCAGACGTCCTTGCTCACCGCCCTGACACAGATACACACGGTATTGAATACCCTGTCATCATCAGTTCAGCTGTTACAGGACAGGATGGATGTGTTGGAGGCCTGGCCAGGCGGTGCGCTGGTCCCAGCAGTGGCCTCGGTTTTGGCGCCAGCAGCGGTTCCTGCCGCTGTCACTAGTGGGCCGTCTCCTCTGGCTGTTCCCTCAGTTTCGGGTACGGTTCCGTCCATTTCCCCTGCCCACTTTATCCCGGCCAACCTCAGAAAGGACATCCTGGAGGGCAAGGACGTTAATCTGGCCTCGCTCCTCATCGCGTCGCAAGACGTGGTGGAGAACAAGGCGTATGCCTGCAGGGAGGTCTCGGTGGTCCTCCGGACCCGCGATCCCAGGCTAAACCGCAAGCTTAGCATTGCCGAGTTTGTCCTTGCCTTCGGGATATTTAGGGACATTATCTGTAGTGTTAGTCCTGCCAGGAGGGAGGAGCTGGACCTTTATTACATAAGGTCGTGGATCTAGCGCACAAATATGGCGGTAGTTCATACTACGATTACCACAGGTCCTTCTCCGCCAAAGTTGCGGCCATGTGGGCGCAGTTTCAGGTGGTGTCATGCTGGAGCGTCATGGACACGGAGCTGTTCTGCAGGCATTTTGCGAGCCAGAAGTCGCCCACGTGTGCCACCTGTCAATCTGCCGCCCACACCGCCAACTGGTGTCCGAATGTTGATAATTTGGGGGCAGGTGGGGCCAGCAGGCCTGGGTCTGGCGGGTCGTCTTCTGGGCCGTCGGGCCTGGTGGACAAACTTGGCAGGCCTATCCATGTTTTGGGGAAGTCGCAACTATGCAATAATTATAATTACACGTCCTGCAACTACAACCAGTGTAGGTTGTTGCATGTCTGTGCGAATTGTTTTAGGGCACACCCCAAAACTGCCTGCCCAGTTAAGCCCTCCGGGGCGTCCTGACTAAGCCAGGTGAACATCCCCCGCTTAAACTTCTGGCTGGCTCAGCACCCATCCCCGGCTCTCAGGCGGTTTTTGGTGGAGGGGTTTGAGGAGGGGTTCCACACAGGCCTTATCACCCTTCCATCTCGGTCGCATAAGTGTGGTGATTTACTTTCGGCCACCACCAACCCCGAGATAGTGGATGAATTGTTAAGGGTTGAGTTGGCCAAGGGCTTTGTCATTGGCCCATTTTCATCCCCGCCGTTTGTCGGGGTGGTGAAGGGAAAGTTTTCTAATAAATTTTGTTTGGTGTACGATCTGTCTGCGCCTCATTCATCACCTGTGCCCAGTTTGAACTCCCTCGTTCCATCGGAGGAGTTTGCATTGAAGTATGCTTCCGTCGACACTGCCATCCAGCAAATATTGCAGTTAGGCGCAGGGGCTTGGTTGTCCAAGGCGGATATCTCCGATGCCTTCAAGCTCCTCCCTATCATGCCGTCTCTATGGCAGTGGGACGGCATCAAATGGCGGGTGCAATTCTTCTTTGCGACCAAGTTGACATTCGGATCCAAGAGTAGCCCATGGCTTTTCGACACGTTTGCCTCGGCGCTTGATTGGATTTTAGCTGAACAGTTGGGGTGTGGCGAAGTCATTCACTACCTGGATGATTTTTTGCTGTTAGAAAGCCCAGCTCAGGCTCCCAGGGATCTTGCCACGCTCACCGAGCTGTTCAGGGATCTGAATGTCCCCTTGGCCGCCCACAAGGTGGAGGGTCCGGCTACCACGGTTACCTTCCTGGGGATTACGTTGGACACGGTGCGGATGGTTGCTAGCTTGCCACAGGACAAGCTGGTCAGGATCCGTGGTGTCATCCATGGCATGGTTAGGTCCCCGGTGTGTTCCAAGAAGGAGTTGCAGTCCCTCTTAGGCACGCTGAATTTCGCCATGCGCATTATCCCACAGGGTAGGTCGTTTGTTTTGCGCCTGCTGGCGCTCCTGCCGCTCTTCTGAGACGCAGACGCTAGGGTGCGGTTGGAAGCCGATGCCAGGGCGGATCTGCTCATGTGGGATGTGTTCTTGTGTGACTGGAATGGGGTGTCCTTATTTATCCGTCTCCCCACTCCAGCCTCTCCCAGGGTGTTTTCCGATGCCGCCGCCTCGGTGGGTTTCTCGGCCATTTTCGGGCGGCAGTGGCTCGCCGGGCCCTGGCCTCCGGAAGTGGCGGATATTCTGGGGTTTTCCCAGACATCCGCGTTGTTCGAGATTATCCCTGTTGTGGCCGCGGCATATACCTGGGGGCCCTTGTGGTCTGGGCAAACGGTGGTGTTCTTCACCGATAATGCCGCCACGGCAGCGATAATAAACAAGGGGAGGTCTGGTTCCCTCGCAATCATGGCCTTCATGCGCAGGTTGACGTGGTTAGGTCTCAGGTTCAATTTCCACTTTCAGGGGGAGTTCGTCAGTGGGGTGGATAATGGGGCGGCAGACGCATTGTCCAGGGCTGATTTCCCTTGTTTCTTTCAGCAGCATCCGGAGTCGGATCAGAGGGGCGTTCCAGTGCCGCCATTTGCCCAGCTGAGGTTGGACTAGGATCCCTAGGGGCTCGTGCAGCTGACCTTATGCACTGTTCGTTGGCCTGTAACACTCGCAGGGCTTATGGCACAGCTTGGAGGTGTTTTTGTGATTTCACGTCCCGTTACCCTAGCAACGAGGGGGACAATATCAGCTATATCTTGGCTTTCATGGTTTTTTGCCATGATAGTCTATGTCTATCCCACAGCACCATCAAGGTATACCTGGCCGGCATTCAGCATTATTTTTCCCTAGCACGGTCGGCAGCACCGTCCATTTTTGCGGCTTATCCCGTCAGAGCCATGGTGACTCGTTTGCCAATTTCCGGGTTTATGATGCGGGGGTTGGCAGACTTGCTCGCCCTGGCGCCGTTTGGTGTGGGTCCCAGCCTGATCCTGGAAGCTGCGGTGTTCCTCTGCTTTTTCGGTTTCCTCAGACCAGGGGAGGTGGCTAGAGCTGGGAGCCATTCCCCGATTCTGCGCAGGGGGGATCTTACCAGGTGGCCAGATCATTTTGCCTTGTAGTTGCCCAATAACAAGACCCGGCAGGTGGGGCAAGGGTTCATTGTTAAGTTTTACAGTACCAACATGGCCTGGTGTCCGGTGAAGGTCTTGGATCGGCTCGTGGGTTCATTGTCCACGGCCCCTCCTGAGAGTCCCTTGCTTCCCTTTCCTATCTTGGCCCTCTCCACGTCCCAGTTCATTTCCCACGTTAGAATCCTGATTGGTAGGTTGGGGTTCAACCCCAGGGGGTTTTCGGGGCTTTCATTCAGGATTGGTGCAGCGTCCGCAGCTTCCAGGCAGGGGGTCCCGGCTCATGTTATTAAGTACATGGGCCACTGGCGATCCTTATGTTTTCAGCAGTATATCCCATATCCCCACGCAGAGGTCAGGCAGGCTTTTTCTGTATTATTGGTTTAAGTGTGTTTCCGTTATGTTCATTAAACTATTACTATGCCTAAATTGGTGTCTCTTTGCCCTCTTTTAGGTGTACCTGCACGGGCGACCACGGCACACCTCAGGTCGCCATGGTTGGGGTAGGGCGCTGGTTACTATCCAGGTTCAGGCTCTGATCACAAGTGAAAGGCTAGCCATTGGCTTGCCTGGGTTTGTGGGAGGAGCGTGGGGCTTCTTATGCCTCCCCTTTTCTCCCAGCAGGCGTCGGCGCGGTTTCCGGGTGCCCACCCACCCGGCCCCCTTTTTTAAACCACTTCTTCATAGGGTATGCCCTCTTTTAGGTGTACCTGCACGGGCGACCACGGCACACCTCAGGTCGCCAGGGTTGGGGTAGGGCGCTGGTTACTATCCAGGTTCAGGCTCTGATCACAAACATTGTTTTGGATCGGAACAAACTGTCCGGCTTTTGGTATCTGCTTCCTGGCCAAATCTGATAAGAAGTGAATAATTGCGTGCACATGTACAAAGTAAGCTGACTACAGTGTGGAATTACTTCCCTTTTTTATTCCATTTTCTTTGATTTATATACGGTTGTGAAAATTAATATTCAAACATGATCCTGAATATGTAATATTTATCTTGTGACTTTCCGATTTGTAAGCTTTTTACTATTTCATGTCAAGATGGTGCAAGGGGTGAAGCAACAATGATGTCTGTCTGGCTTTTTTGCGGTTTCCTGAAGGGACTTTTCTTCGATCTAATTCCAGCTCGGTTGCAGACCGATGATTTCCCTTTTTTGCAGAACATGATACACATCTGATAGCACATATATGAGCAAGGGGTTGGATATAGTAATTATGATTATGTATAATTTTTCCTATAGCAATCGATAACATATATGCATATAAGATATGAAGAATATATATAAGATATAAAGGATATATATAAGATATAGAGCGCGTGTTTGCGCATTGAAATAGGCATTTCATTATCTTACCTTGACCATTTTTATCATATCCATGACAACATTACACTAGACCCTGCTAATAAAATATTTATAATTACACAGGCTTTGTAGTGTAAACTGGACTGTCAAAAGCATGATATAAAATAGACAATACTTAACCCCCCGACCATATTGCTGGTCAAAGACCAGAGCACTTTTTGTGATTCGGCACTGTGTCGTGTTAACTGACAATTGCGCGGTCGTGCGATGTGGCTCCCAAACAAAATTGGCGTCCTTTTTTTCCCACAAATAGAGCTTTCTTTTGGTGGTATTTGATCATCTCTGCGATTTTTATTTTTTGCGCTATAAACAAAAATAGAGCGACTATTTTGAAAAAATTCAATATTTTTTACATGCTATAATAAATATCCCCCAAAAATATATAAAAAAAAAATTTTTTTTCCTTAATCGTTTAGGCCGATACGTATTCTTCTGCATATTTTTTGTAAAAAAAATCGCAATTAGCGTTTATTGATTGGTTTGCGCAAAATTTATAGCGTTTACAAAAAAGGGGGTAGTTTTTATGGCATTTTTATTAAAAAAAAGATTTCACTAGTAATGGCAGCGATCAGCGTTTTTTTTCAGTACCGAGACATTATGGCGGACACATCGGACAATTCTGACAATTTTTTGGGACCATTGGCGATCAATGCTATAAAAATGCTTTGGATTACTATAAAAATGCCATTGGCAGTGAAGGGGTTAACACTAGGGGGCAGGGAAGGGGTTAAAGTGTGTTCCTGGGTGTGTTCTAACTGTATGGGGGGGGTTGACTCACTGGGGGAAATCACTGATCTTCTGTTCATACATTGTATGAACAGGAGATCAGCGTTTTCCCCCACTGACAGGAACGAGAGCTATGTGTTTACACACAAAGCTCCCGGTCCCCGCTCTGTAACAAACGAGAGCGCGCGTGCCCGTCGGCGATCATGCCCTTTGGGCACACGCGCGGGACTCGCGGGGACGATGGCGGGGGCGCAACGCGGGCCGCCGGCGGCGTGCACATGCCCCCTAGCGGCCACTGAAGGGAGGACGTAGAGCTACGTGCTCTCGCCCAGCAGTGCCGACCTGCCGCCGTATAATGACGGTGGGCGGTCGCAACAGGTTAAAACACATCACTAGTTTAAAATAAATGATATATCTAGTGTACATACCCAAATTATTTCAAAAGTTCTACAGGTACATTTACTTTAAGCTTACCTAATCATACTTGCAATGCATCAGTATCCTAGGCTCTTGGGTACACATAGTGCAAATATGTCCTATATAGTGGTACTTACAATGAAAAAGTGGGATTATGTTTTAAAACTTTTTTAGCTATATATTATAGTAGCAATTACAGTAGGTTCTCCAACTAATCACAGCTTAGTAGCTGTCTACTTTGCTGAGCAATGAGTAACCATCATTATTACTGAAATCCATTTAGTCAATATATACAGTACAACCATATTCCAACATCATTGCTATGATTAGTAGAGATAATGTATGAACACTAATTTACTCTTTTAGTTTCTAAATGTAGTCACAGCAAAAAATGATAAGATACAGAATCAGGTTATGTGATCATTCTATTTTAATGGTTTAAATCACGTCACTAAGAACTCCATTATGGAGAACTCAGCACATTTTTCCCAGGGCTATAAAATGACAATAGCTATCTCAATTAGAATTTGATTTAAAATACATCATTAGAAAAACGACTTCATATGAAGGTCCCGAAGGTTTGTACTCATGTATATAACCCTTTAATAATAAAAACATCTTAATACTGTCTCTAAAAAACAATACAAATGCTGTATTTTAGAATTTAGGGTCATTAAACATCCGAAGCATCAATTTCTAGTTAAAAATTGCATTTTACATTTATTAAAAGACAAAAATATTTGGATCTAAGATGCCAAAACTGCTTTTTGGTCAGAAGAAAACAGAGGTCACGGACAACTTTTTCTCGAGTTTTGGACAGAGTAGGGAAGCTAAGACCCTCTGTCAGATATTTACTGCTTTTTGAGTCCCAGTTGGGGCAATTTCCTCTCAATTTCTGTCCCAGTGACTGCACAGGATAGCTTTTCAAAGCTTTTCAAAAGAGACAAATATAGCAATGAAAACCTTACAAATACTGTATATTAATAAATTTTAATTAGAAAGTGGTTTTATTGTCCTGTGTACCCATTAGAGGTAATCTTTTTTGACTACACAGGATCACAGAGGGGGTGTAAGTGGAAAAGAGGGTGAACAATGCCCATTTGCAGCCTCACTGTGCTATTAGTGCAACCCTAATACGATATATATATATATATATATATATCGTATATACTGGAGTATAAGCCAAGTTTTCCAGCAATTTTTTTTGTGCTGAAAAAAGCCCCTCAGCTTATATTAGAGTCTCCAGCTGTGTCATGCAGTCAGTCGATGGCTGTCCAGTGTAACAAAGCCCCGCCTGCTCTCGTCCTCGTCCATGATTCAGTTTCCCAGCAGTGAGTCAGTGTTCCGTCTATCACAGACGAGGAGGAGGAGGGCTTTGTTACACTGGAAGGCCACCGACTGACTGCATGACACTGCGGGAGACATGAGTATAAGCTGAGGGGGGCTTTTTCAGCACAAAAGAAATTGCTGAAGAACTTGGCTTATACTTCAATATATAAATATATATATATATATATATATATATATATATATATATATATATATATATATATATATATATATATTATGTATTGTAAGATTGGGGTTATCAGACTCCAGAGGTAGATGCCTTTTTTAGTGAGTACGCCAGTCCAGAACTGAGTTTTTAAGGGCCTGGTAGCCCACTTTTATTTAAAAGCACAAAAGTTCACAAATACATCAGCAGCCCTTGCAGGGGGTTCCACCATTTGTATCTTGCAAACTCC
>CM056057.1:91509377-91526877 GCA_029574335.1 Rana kukunoris
CCCCCCCCCCCCCCCCCCCCCCCCCCCCCGCCCCCCCCCCCCCCCCCCCCCCCCCCCCCCCTGATATATTAATTTTACTCAACTTTTTGAACTATTACTACAAAAGCTACAGATATAACTGCAGATGTTAAATACTCCTTAAAAAAATAAAAAAATATTTTTGAACAAGAAAAACTTCTATTTTGAACACATAACTAATATAAGCTAAATTAAAAGTATTATTTACATAGAAAACCAACATTTTTACAAAATTACTGTAATAACATTTTAAAGTTTTTAGATCTGACTGTGCATTTTAACATTAATTTTCTATATTAAATTTACAACAGCATATACAGTCATTGCCAAAAATATTGGCACCCCTTGCATTTTTGTCAGATGTTGCACCGCTCTGGCTAGAAAATTGTCGCAATCACAAATGTTTAGACATTCCCATCTTTATTTATTTTGTTTGTATCGGTATGACACCCAAAAGTGGAGAAACGAAAAGCCAAAGCTAAAATATTACACCCAAAATTTATTGGCACCCTCAATTTAACCACTTCCAGCCCAAGGACATCATCAGGGCCGGACTTACCATTGGGCTTGACTGGGCTCAAGCCCATGGGCCCCACCCAATAGGGAGCCCCCAGCCCAATCGTGGCAATCCCTTCCCGCAATTTTGCGGTAATCCCCTCCTGCAATTTCGCAGCAATCCACTCCCGCAATTTTGCAGCAATCCCCTCCCACAATTTTTTTAGCACCCCAGCCACAATTTTGGCATCCCCTCCCCTTTTTTCATGCAATCCCCTCCCACATTCCGCCAATATCCGACAATTCGGCTTCGCCTAAATCCTGAATTTCAATCAAGAAACGAAGCAAAACCATAGCAATTGTGCATCAATCCGATGTCAATTAACTAACGTCGCAATCCTCACAGCAAAAATGGGAAATCGAAACATGTATTATCTTCACAGATTATGCACACCCCCCCCCCAATCAGCTGTGTAATAGCCCCAGAAATGAAAGTCTTGGGAATAATAATTTGCAACAGTTCTAGCCCTCCTGTGCTAGTAATAAAATGACCCGGCTCCTAAGCGGATCCAGCTCCCCCTCAGTAACCATGATCTGTGCTCACACTTCCCCCTTTCAGCTCATTCCGGCCATTTATTTAAAAGCTCAGGCCAGATATTGAAGTCAATGCAGGGTCATAACCACTTATCCAGCCGCGACATTGGGATATCTTGAGAGGCATATCTTCAGATTCATGCTATCTCTCTATCGCAGGGGATTCTCCTGTTCGGAAGCAATCATATTCAGCGACTTGATCGTTCAACATGTGCAGGAGGGGACCCCCCTCCCGGCATTCCCCCAGGTGCTTCTCCAGCTTGCCCATACAATCGGCGAACCAGTTCGCCATCTGGAATATTGATCATAGAGATTTTCCAGTGACACGCACGGCGACATTTATGACCGCCAGTCTAATTCCCTACTCTAAAAAACATATATAATGTTTAGGGGTTCTATGTAATTTTATAGCACAAAAAATATGTTTTTTTTACATGTAGGAGAGGAGGAGTGGGAGAGGCCCAGTATGGAAAATGGGGTTTATTTGTATAATACACCTTCAGTCAATGGATAACAATAACATGGCTTAGTACATCAATGGAACATTCTGGCTGACTATTTTGGACCTCTTCTTGCCAACTGCTCCAGGTCTCTTCTGATTGGAAGGTTCCCTTGAAACCAATCCTTTGACGCTTCCATTAACTCTGGGATTTATATAACTTTCTATGGCCAGTTCAGTACTCTCTAGCACTTTGTCTCCACCATTTTGGGTGCTTTTTGACGTGTGCTTTGGGTCATTGTCCTGCTGGGGTGAAGACCCACCTCTGACAGAGACCCAACTTTCACACTGGCCCTACATTGCAATTATTTGGTAGTCTTCATATTTCATAATGCCATGCACACAGTCAAGACATCCAATGCATGAAACAGAAAAGCATCTCCAAAACATCAGTGAACCTCCACCATGTGTGATGGTAGAGACTCTATTCTTTTCTTTTAAAGGCCTTGTTTCTTTTTCTGAAAAGAGTAGAATGATGAGCTTTACCAAAAAGATGGAATTTTGTTTTTTCTGTCCACAGCACATTCTCCCAAAGAGATTTTGGCTTCCTCATGTAGTTTTTGCCAAACTCCAATCTGGCTTTTTTATGTTTCTGTGTCAACAGTGTGGTCCTCCTGGGTCTCCTACCATAGCGTCCCTTTTTCTTCAAATAGTAACATATAGTGTGAGATGACACAGTTGTACATAGTTGAAGGCCAGCTTGACTTTGTCTGGAAGTTGACCGAGGTTCTTGTGCCGGATCTTGGATACCTCGGCTGGGCACCTCTGCAATTTTTTGATAATTTTTTCTCTTTCATCCGTGTCCAGGGAGATGAGCTACAGTGGCATGGGCTATAAACTTCCTGACAATGTTGGGCACAGCTGACATAGGAACATTAAGCTCTCTGGAGATGGACTTGTAACCTTGGGATTGTCCATACTTTTCCACAATATTTGTTCTCAAATCCTCAGACAATTCTTTGCTGCTCTCTCTCTTGTCCATGCTCCGTACGGCACACAGAGACACACAACAGAAAGGTTGAGTACCCTTTTCACCATTTTAACTGGTTGCCGGTGTGATTTCTATATTGTCAGCACCTGTTAATTGATACAGATGAGTATACTTAGAAATCACAGAAGCATCACAAACTTGGAATGTAATTATTTCTTACAATTTTGCGAAGGTGCCAATAATTTTGTCCAGTCCACTGTTGGAAGTTTTGCGTGGAATGTGTCATATTTGGCTTTATAGTTTTTCCAATTTTTTTGTTTTGTGTGTCATACTGATACAAACAAAATAAATAAACATGAGAATGCTGAAACATTTGTAATTGCAACAATTTTCTGGGCGAAGAGGTCCATTATCTGACAGGAATGCAGGGGTGCCAATATTTTTGGCCATGACTGTACATATATATATCCTAAAATCTCTGACATATAATCTTTGGTATTTGGCGTGAAAGTATGTCCCCAAAAAATTGTATGGCTTAAAAGTTACATAAGTTACACACAAGTTAATTTTATTTTATTTTTCAATACATTTCTAACTTGTGGGTTTAGGGTTCTGTGGATGGAGGTTTTTATTTACCGATCTCTTTGGCTGTTGGGTGGCCACTTATAATGTAACTCTGATGCATGCAAATAAAATTTACAATGTCACTGGTGCCATTCTCGGCGTCATACAGATACGCGGAATGGACTGAGAGTGTCCATTGGACTTCACATCACCGGGTGTAGTGTACGCTAATTAATTAAACTGCTATTTTTTTTTATTTTTTAACATAACAGACAAGCAAAGTCTCTTCTGTTAGAAAAAAAAAAAAACTTGTATGAATTGTCTTGTTAAATCTAGCTTTACACAAACTATCATAAACAAAATTCAAAATGTTATTGGCATTAAATGATAAAAAAAATAAAACAAGAAGGCTATCTCCCAATATTTTTTAAGCTAACGGTCAACTGTAAATGTTCATGTATGTGAACTTTGCCAATTACATTTTTTTTAGATCGTTTCTATGTAGCTAAAAAACATTTAACAAAACAACGCATACCATATTTTTTTTTTTAAATGCCAATGAGAGATAAAAAAAGTGAAATTTTGTACATACTGTTGTGACTATATTAAGCCATCTAATTGCTTATATTTAATCAGTGGCAAATTAATTAAAACATTTCACCCAAAAGGCAAACATTATGAATTTTTAATAATGATTAATTATTATTTTGAATAATTAATACAATTATTAGTTAATTTATAAATGTTTCACTATCTCTGAGGCTTATTATTTTCTATAAATTATATTACAAAGGCACCTGACGATAGCTTTCTATTTATTTATTTTTAAATCTGCTACAGGTCCGTTATCTTCAAATGACTGAAGACAGCATGAAAGAAACCTATAAACGATTAGTACTATTTTAATCATTTAATATTTTAAACACATTTTTTAGGGATGCTGATCTAAAAAGTACATTTTCAGTGAAATGTCACTGTGGCTTTATTTGCCATAACAAGTTATTGTAACTGTAAATGTAATTTTGGTGTAAATTAATAATAATAATTAACAGTTAGCTGGTGGTAAAACAGATGAAAAATTATTTTGAAATCACCTTTTTTAATGAAAAGTTGGTGACAAGGGTGACCTAAAAGATGGTCTGCTAAATTTCAGTGGTGCTATTGTATAACTAAAAACTGTACACAAAAGAATGTAAAACAACCAAATCTCTAGCTGGGCCTCTAGGCTTAACAACTTAAAAAAAAAAAAAAATCATACCGCAAGTTCTACTAATGAAAAATTAAGAGGGTTAAGACAAAAACAGTATAAGACAATAAATATTCAATTTATTTTCTCTTTTCATAAATAAATTAGTAATTTCAAACTCCACTTCAAACTTTAAACTGTACTTTTTATTTAAAAAAAAAACACGTTTGCTGTTCTTAAAACTTTAATAATTAATGCATTATTTGATTTTTGTTCACCTGGACCTTTTTGAGTCGTTGCACTTAATAAAAGGGAAACCATTACACCTAGATGTTATGTGGTTGCAATAATTTATGTAAGCTATGTTCATTAATATTTTTTATCATAGATTTTTTTTTATATACCAGCATATCCTACTAAAGTGTACGGCAGTTGGTCACTGTAATTTAGTAAAACATATGTTTTAATGTAAGAATTAACTTTACAGTTTTAAAACTAATTCTAAACTATGCTCAGTACATTTTTGTATTTACTATACATAGGTTTATGCTACAAACTTATGGCTGGCAACTCTACCCTGTAAGAAGTTTTTAAATAGTTATGAACATAAATAACTATAAAACTTATTACATCCAGATACATATTGTTAAATATTTTATATAACAAAAACTATACACATACAGAGTATCCATTTTATACTATGCACAGTTTTAAAGCCATTTTACAATCAATTGTGCAAAAAAAAAAAAAAAGGGGGGGCACAGCAATACCTAAGATAAAATAGTGTAAGATTTTTATATAAGGGTAAAGGTTATAAATACTATCTAAATAACCAAATCCAGGCAATTGATAATTCTAAGAAATATATAAAAAAAATCAAAGAAGTAACACATAAAAAATATGTTGTGTCCAGTAACACATAAAATAGATTTTAACTCCATCAGCGAAAAAAATAAATAGTTTTATCATTAGTTGTAATACTATATAATGTATGTGCCAAATAAATCCATTTCAGTTGAAACAAGCAGGAGAGTAAATGATAATGACAAGACAACTATAGTTTAAGTCCAAACTGTGCTTAATACACAAATACAATCTAAGGAACACCATGATTTATCCCAGCTGGACAAATTTCAGGCCTTCATGATATTCTGATACTTAAGAAAACATTAATTTATTTGCATACAGTTTCAGAATAGTTTTTATATTTGGGTATTGTTATATATATATATGTATATATATATATATATATATATATATATATATATATATATATATATATATATATATATATATATAAAACATTTTTGCTTTCCCCTGGTTGGATGATTGGAGTGAACACAGATTCTTCAAAGTGAACATTTAGGCCCAGATTCAGATAGAATTAGACTATCGTAGAGTATCAGAAATACACTACGCTGCCGTTTTTTACCTGGCTCTACGTGGAATCCAGGTAGATTTTGTCCAGTAAACGACGGCGGCGTAGTGTATTTCTCCCGTCGCAATCCATCTGCGCGAGTAGGGGGAGTGAAGCATTTAAAATAGGTGCGTTCCCGCGGCGATCGAACTGCGCATGCTCCGTTCCCAAATTTCCCGCCGTGCATTGCGCGAAAACACGTCGTTACGTCATTCGTTGTTTGAGTAGCGTAGTTTACGGACAATCCTAGTCCCGAACGAGTTACGTAAAAAAAACCCAAAAAAAAACAAATTCGACGCGTGAACGACGGCCATACTTAACATGGGCTACGTACCGTTAGACCAGCAAAAAGCTGGTCTAACAGTACGTAAAAAAAAATAGACGAAAGCAATTGCGAAGACCACTCGTATCTTCGTGGATCGCCGTAAAAACACATTTGCATATCCCGACGCATCAAAACGACGCAAACTCCTCCCAGCGGCCGCAAAAATAATGCAGCGTAGATCCGAAGGCTTACGAAGACGTAAGCCTCTCGGATCGAAGCCCGAAGCCGCCGTATCATGGTTTGAGGATTCAAACTAGTGATACGGCGCGCGAAATTTGAAATTACTCCTGTCTAACACCAGTTAGACAGGCGTAATTGCTTTCTGAATCTGGGCCTTACTTTGCAAAGTGAACACTATCTTTTCCTTTAACAAAATCAATCCAATGGTATATATATATATTTTTTCAATTTTCCTATAAATGGGTTTTCAAAGTTAATCTCACTTTATCTTAACTTCTCCATAAGATGTTAGGTGAAAATTCAAAACTCTTTTGTTAAACCAACTCCTATAATTACCTAATTCTTAATACAGATATATTATATTATAGGTGTACCACATTCATTGTAACAATTAACATTAAAGAAAATATATATAAAAATTGGACTTTACTGGTACAAAGAGAGGAGCAACCACAAGAAATATACAAACTTTGTAAACTTTATACAAAGCATTGAAAAATATTGTTAATAAAAACATTTTAAATTCCAATATTCTGTGTGATTTGGCCATACTAATAAACCACCATCTTTATACTTTTCAAAGTATAATTTTACAATGCTTTAAAATAAAATTCATATTTTTATATATTTCTTGTGGTCGTTCCTTTCTGCTACCAGTAAAGTCCAATTTTTATAGTTTGTAGCCAATTCTAAATACCTAAGTGGTTTATTTGATAAACATATACCTTTATTAAGACCAGGTACTATTCATAAATTAGGACTTTTTAGGCCCCAAGAAGCAAATCCACACATGAATGGTCTCAGGATGCTTTACTGTTGGCCTGACACAGGACTGATGGTAGCGCTCACCTTTTCTTCTCTGGACAAGGTTTTTGCAGGATGCCCTGAACAATCATAAAGGGGAATCATCATAGAAAATTACTTTCCCCCAGTCCTCAGCAGTCTAATCTCTATACTTTTTGCAGAATATCAGTCCCTGATGTTTTTCCTGGAGAGAAGTTGTTTTTTATTGCTGCCCTTCTAGACACCAGGCTGTCCTCCAAATGTCTTCTCACTGTGTGCCAATTTTCTCACACCTGCTTGCCGCCATTCCTGAGCAAGCTCTGTACTGGTGGTGCCCCGACCCCCCCCCCCCCTCTGCACTGGTGGTGCCCTGACCCCCCTCTGCACTGGTGGTTCCCCGACCCCCCCCCCCCTCTGCACTGGTGGTGCCCCGACCCCCTCTCTGCACTGGTGGTGCCTTGACCCCCCCTCTGCACTGGCGGTGTCCCGATCCCGCAGCTGCATCAACTGTAGGAAGCGGTCCTGGTGCTTGCTGGACTTTCTTGGGCGCCCTAAAGCCTTCTTCACAAATGCAGTGGAAATTTTTTTTATTACGTTTATTTTCAAGGTAAAGAGGGACTTTGCAATTAACTGAAATTCATCTGATCACTCTTTATAACATTCCAGAGTATATGCAAATTGCCATCATAAAAACAGAGGCAGCAGACTTTGTGAAAATTTATATTTGTGTCATTTTCAAAACTTTGGCCACGGCTGTATTACATCAACCCTTCCGCGCTAATGAATATACAATACAAACTATTAAAAAAAAATATATTAAATATATATAAATATATGTATAGCAAAGCCATAAGTACAGCGTTGATTCAATTCTGTATAAATATTTAAAATGTAAAAACATTCAAAAACAATAAATCTTCCAATCAAAAATGTGACCACCAATAACACTATATGTGATCATGATTTTGATTGGAAGATTAATTGTTTTTGATTTTTTTACATTTTAAGTATTTTTGCAGTATTGAATCAGTGTTGTTGTAGTTATGGCTTTGCTATATATATATATATATAATCTTTGTTTTTTTTTTCTGTATTTTTGGTTGCCTAAAAAGGCCTAGTGTATGAATAGTACCTAGATGTTATTAATTTAGCACCAATGAATAGCACCAATGAATAGTACCTAGATGTTATTAATTTAGCACCAATTTATATATCTGGTAAACTGCACCTTAGTTAAAAAAGTTATTACTATTAAAATCATATAATTATATATATATATATATATATATATATATATATATATATATATATATATATATATATATATATATATATATATATATATATATATATATATATATATATATATATATACAGAAAACACATACATTAATTTGAGGATTTAGCATCGGTATTCTAGTTTATATGAATTTATTAAATTATCTCATATATATATATAGCAAAGCCATAAGTACAGTGTTGATTCAATGCTGCATAAATATTTAAAATGTGAAAATTAAAAAACAATAAATCTTCCCATCAAAAATGTGACCACATATAACATAAGATTTATTGTTTTTGATTTTTCACAATTTAAATATTTTTTCAGTATTGAGTCAGCGCTGTAGTTATGGTTTTGCTATATATATTTTTTATATATATATATATACATATACATATATATATATAATATATATATATAATATATATATATATATATATATATATATATATATATATATATATATATATATATATATACAGGGAGTGCAAAATTATTAGGCAAGTTGTATTTTTGAGGATTAATTTTATTATTGAACAACAATCATGTTCTCAATGAACCCAAAAAACTCATTAATATCAAAGCTGAATACTTTTGGAAGTAGTTTTTAGTTTGTTTTTAGTTTTAGCTATTTTAGGGGGATATTTGTGTGTGCAGGTGACTATTACTGTGCATAATTATTAGGCAACTTAACAAAAAACAAATATATACCCATTTCAATTATTTATTTTTACCAGTGAAACCAATATTGGATTGGATTGGATTAAATACTTATAGAGCGCCAAATGCAAGTTGTGATACTCGCCTCTAAGCGCTTACCAACAAGCTAAGGGGGGGGGGAGTGTCAGGGCACAGCAAGCCTATCCCATAGCGCTGCACTTTCTTTCTCCACGTTCACTTTGACTTTGTTTGTCTGTGTGCTGGCTGCTACATTGTTTTTTGTTTTTCTTTGATAATTAGCGCAGTTGTTTTTCCCACTTTCTATCCCTACTCCCTGACAATGGACCGCAGCCTAGGATTAAGGCAGCGTCCTGCTAAGGGCTTGGAAGGTGCGGGTCTCTATCTATAGGCTTGTGAAAACAAAAGTGTCTTCAAGCCCTTACGGAAGGCCATCAAGGAGGTGGATGCTCAGAGCTGATGAGGGAGCTGGTTCCACAGAAAATTCCCCAGTGTTTGGAGCCGGCGGCTACCTTTCGAAGCTAATCGGCTAGATTTAATAATTGCTAACAGAGCGTCAGTCGAGCGAAGCTCTCTGGGTGGACAGTAATGTTCTGACATATTTGATAAATACATCGGTCCTAGTTGCCAATAGGCCCGAAACACCAAACAGAGTGCCTTGAACTCAACCCGTTTTACTATCGGGAGCCAGTGTAAGTTCTTTAGTACCGGGGAGATGTGATTCCGCCTTGGGCAGTTTGTAACTAATCTTGCAGCATGGTTCTGTGTGATCTGCAATCGTTTTATCCACTTCTGTGGGAGCCCTAGGAAGAAAATGTTAGAACAATCCAACCTAGAGTGGATAAGTCCATGAACTATGATCATACGGTTGTGCTGAGTGAAAAGATTCTTAATTTTCCGTAATAATTGCAGATGGTAGTTGGCGGATTTTATGCAATATTTTGCGTGGGGTATGAAACTTACTTCAGCATCAAAAATTATACCCAGATTTTTAACCTGCTTAGCTGGAATTGGGGCAGAGCCAAACGAGGATGGCCAGGCAGGTAAAAAGGTAGAGTTGGCCTGTGGGCCGATCAGCAATAGCTCAGTTTTGTCGGCGTTAAGGCCTAGCCTGTTTGTGTCCATCCATTGTTGGATGTTAGATAGTCCCTTATTCATATATAACATCTCAACATTCACAAATATACATTTCTGACATTCAAAAACAAAACAAAAACAAATCAGTGACCAATATAGCCACCTTTCTTTGCAAGGACACTCATGCAGCCTGCCATCCATGGATTCTGTCAGTGTTTTGATCTGTTCACCATCAACATTGCGTGCAGCAGCAACCGCAGCCTCCCAGACACTGTTCAGAGAGGTGTACTGTTTTCCCTCCTTGTAAATCTCACATTTGATGATGGACCACAGGTTCTCAATGGGGTTCAGACCAGGTGAACAAGGAGGCCATGTCATTAGTTTTTCTTCTTTTATACCCTTTCTTGCCAGCCACGCTGTGGAGTACTTGGACGCGTGTGATGGAGCATTGTCCTGCATGAAAATCATGTTTTTCTTGAAGGATGCAGACTTCTTCCTGTACCACTGCTTGAAGAAGGTGTCTTCCAGAAACTGGCAGTAGGACTGGGAGTTGAGCTTGACTCCATCCTCAATCAGAAAAGGCCCCACAAGCTCATCTTTGATGATACCAGCCCAAACCAGTACTCCACCTCCACCTTGCTGGCATCTGAGTCGGACTGGAGCTCTCTGCCCTTTACCAATCCAGCCACAGGCCCATCCATCTGGCCCATCAAGACTCACTCTCATTTCATCAGTCCATAAAACCTTAGAAAAATCAGTCTTAGATATTTCTTGGCCCAGTCTTGACGTTTCAGCTTGTGTGTCTTGTTCAGTGGTGGTCGTCTTTCAGTCTTTCTTACCTTGGCCATGTCTCTGAGTATTGCACACCTTGTGCTTTTGGGCACTCCAGTTATATTGCAGCTCTGAAATATGGCCAAATTGGTGGCAAGTGGCATCTTGGCAGCTGCACGCTTGACTTTTCTCAGTTCATGGGCAGTTATTTTGCGCCTTGGTTTTTCCACACGCTTTGTGCGACCCTGTTGACTATTTAGAATGAAACGCTTGATTGTTCGATGATCACGCTTCAGAAGCTTTGCAACTTTAAGAGTGCTGCATCCCTCTGCAAGATATCTCACTATTTTTGACTTTTCTGAGCCTGTCAAGTCCTTCTTTTGACCCATTTTGCCAAAGGAAAGGAAGTTGCCCAATAATTATGCACACCTGATATAGGGTGTTAATGTCATTAGACCACACCCCTTCTCATTACATAGATGTACATCACCTAATATGCTTAATTGGTAGTAGGCTTTCGAGCCTATACAGCTTGGAGTAAGACAACATGCATAAAGAGGATGATGTGGTCAAAATACTCATTTGCCTAATAATTCTGCACTCCCTGTATATATATATATATATATATATATATATATATATATATACATACATACATACACACACACATACAGAAAACACATACATCAATTTGAGGATTTAGCATCAGTTTACTAGTTCATATAAATGTATTAAATTATCTCATATATACATACATAATCATTCAAACATAACAAAAGCTGTGTATTTCTGCTATTTCCCAAAAACCCAACCGATCTGGTTATATTTATTATTCATTTTTTTCTCCCAAAAACCCAACTAATTTGGTTTGAGCAGAAAAAAAAATTACTGGTTCTGTAAAGGTTTGTGATGAAATTGGATGCATGAAAGAATAAAGATATTGATATTAATATAAAAAAAAAATATATATATATATATATATAAAATTATTATTATTATTTTCTCCAAAAAACCCAACTAATTTGGTTTGAGCAGAAAAAAGTTAAAAGTAAAAGTTTGTGATGAAATTTAATGTATGGAATTTACAAAGTACCACCCCAAAAAAATAAAATTTCTCTTACTTTCTGGGGTCATCGGTTATTTTCTAGGGTCATCCACCATATATAACCAATCTTTCTTTACAGATATCAATTTAAATAAACCATTTAAAAATGGATACATTTAGAAATGTAGAGAGGCCGTGTTGAGGTTTGCTTTACTAATATTAATGTCATATTACATATTCAATTGACTGTTAGCACAGTAAGTGCTCCTAAATGAGTTTTTATTTTTATTATTATTATTATTTTTATTTTTTGTCTGCTCATTCATGTGTCACGGCAACTCAAAATTTGGAGTGCCTTATTGCAGTAATCGACCATGGTTTATTTATGTATTTACTGTGATGTCAAGAAAAAAAAAAAAAAAAGTCTGAACTTGTGTCATTGATCCAATGACCTTCCGATGTCTGTAAAGAGAAGCTACAGCTTTAATAATAATAAAAATAAAATAATGTAATTTGTCTGTTGCTATGTGTTGTACAGTGGTTAATGCCAAATTAACTTCTCGAGGTGTGTAGCATGTTCTAATGTCAAATAAAGCTGTGGTGTACAGTCATGTGTATTTTTTTTTTTCTTTGTAATAGAAAGAAACAGTTTAATAAAAATGTACAGTGTATTTTAATGTATGTATAAAAATTTACAACTTTCCATGAATTTAACAGTGTTAACTATTTTTTTTTTTTTTTTAATCTGTTCTGTTAACGTGGCTTTACCTAGATATATTTTGTAGCATTTTCCATTTTTTTTCCCGAAGATTAATAACTTTGACTTGATTTTCTGAGGACATATAGGCCCACAGATGCTTGATTTTTTTTTTAAATAGGTAGTCTTCATGCTTACTGTATTGCGAATTGGCATCAGTTGCTTTTTAATGTGAAGTCGAGATTTCTTTTTATAAATTGTAAAAAAAAAAAAAAAAAAAAAAAAGCTTGTTCGAACTAATCAATGTAGAATGTCGTTTTAACTTTTGAAATATCTCAATAGAAATGTATTGACATTTGGGGAGTTGGGGGGTGGGGGTGGGGAGGGGGCGGGATGGAGGACTATCTGTTTTGTTACAGAAATTGTCAATTTATTAAAGTGTTTGCTAACTATAATTTCTTTTGTGTGTCAATATGTTTTGTAAATGTTTTGGGTCTACTGTAGTTATTAAAAAAAAAAAAAGAAGTTACGAGCAGCGTCTTGGTTAGACATGTGCAAATCGCTTCATGTCCAAATTTAAATTCGGACACATTTTTGATTATTCGGGGATTTGGATGCATCCAAATCTCCGCACGATAATAGAAACAAATGTCAGTTAACCATTTAGGCTGGGTTCACACTAGTGCAGTGTGAATTTCAGCTCTGTAATCTCTGCAGATAGATAAGGGAAGTGTTCATTAGCTCAGTTTTTAGCTGCGAATTTGGAGACCTGGGAGAAGTTCCGGGTGAGAGGAGAATGGCGGAGAAGTGTATTGAGCTGAATGAGAGAAATTCCTGAAAAGAAATGAACACATCTGCGAATCAGCTGCGTACCCATAGAAGATAATGGGACTGAATTCGCACCTGAGCCGCACCGCAAGGCATAAAATCTGCACACGTTTTTTCTGCAATGCGCAGTGCGAATGCATCGCACATATGTGAACCAGCCTCATTGAAAACAATGGGCCAGATTCAGATACACTTAATTTTGCGCTGTGTAATCGAAATACTCTACGCTGCCGTATTTTACCAGGCTCTACATCGAATTCTGGTAGATTTTTGCCCGTACGCTACGGCGGCGTAGTCTATTTCTCGCCGCGTAATCGAAATACGCGATTAGGGGGCGTGAAGCATTTAAATTAGGCGCGTCCCCACGGCGATCGAACTGCGCATGCTCCGTTCAGAAATTTCCCGCCGTGCATTGCGCAAAATCACGTCGTTACGTCATTCGTTGTTTGAGTAGCGTCGTTTACGAACATTCCTATTCCCGGACGACTTACGTTAAAAATAATAAAATATGTCATAAAAACATAGAAATTCGACGCGGGAACGACGGCCATACTTAACATGGGCTGTCTAATATTAGACCAGCAAAAAGCTGGTATAGTGTCACGCAAAAAAAAGATGACTAAAGGTGCTGTAAGAGATTGCGATTGAAGATCGTAATTTCTGGGATCGCCGGCAAAACTCATTAGCATACCCCGACGTGGAAAACGACGGGAAGTCCACCCAGTGGCCGCAATTTTATTGCAGCGTAGATCCGAAGGCGTACGAACACGTAATTCAGTCCAATTGAAGCCCGCAGCCGTTTGAGGTTTCCGACTAGCTAAAAAACCTGCGTAAGTTGAAATTACTCCAGTCTAACACCAGTTAGACAGGAGTTACGGCTCTGTGAATCTGGCCCAATGTATTTAGAAATGTTCTGCATATTAGATGCGGTTTAAGCCGCACTCAATTCGCATAGGTGTAAACCCAGCCTTAAGGACCACCTAACGGCGATATACGTCGGCAGAATGGCACGGCTGGGCACAAGCACGTACCTGTACATCCTCTTTAACAGCCCAGCCGTGTGCCCGCGACCCAGTCTGGAGACCCGCAGACCGGATTGCCGCCGGAGTCCCGCGATCGGTCCCCGGAATGAGGAGAGGTGAGTGTAAACACACCTTCCCCGTTCTATACAGTGGCACTGTCAGTCATAGTCTGTTCCCTGATATAGGGAAAGACGATCACTGACGTCACACGTCCAGCCCCCCTACAGTTAGAAACACATATGAAGTCACACTTAACCCCTACAGTACCCCCTAGTGGTTAACTCCTAAACTGCAATTGACATTTTCACAGTAATCAGTGCATTTTTCTTTGAAAATGACAATGGTCCCAAAAATGTGTCAAAATTGTCCGAAGTGTCCGCCATAATGTCGCAGTCATGAAAAAAAAAATCACTGATCGCCGCCATTAGTAAAAAAAAAAAAAATATTAATATGCAATAAAACTATCCCCTATTTTGTAAAAAAATTGACATGTTGCGCAAACCAATCGATAAACGCCTATTGCGATTTTTTTTTACCAAAAATATGTAGAAGAATACGTATCGGCCTAAACTGAGGGAAAAAAAGTTTTTTATATATATTTTTGAGGATATTTATTATAGCAAAAAGTTAAAAAATATTGCATTTTTTTTTCAAAAATAGTGACTATTGTCACTATTTTTGTTTATCAAATACCACCAAAAGAAAGCTCTATTTGTGGGAAAAAAAGGACGCCAATTTTGTTTGAAAAATGGGTAAGACACAATGAGGGTGGGGAAAGTGCTGCTCACCACTAGAAGTGTAAAAGAAAAAGGAGGGAGTTCCCCGTTGGGGTTTTTGGGCAGCAAACAGATGGTTAAGGTACTAATGAATAAATGGAAACATCATACATGAATATATATAAATGTGGAAAAGTAATTTAATGGATAAAATGGATAAAAAACAAATAGCTCTGGTATCCCATATGGAAGAAAAATATATTTCCAATATATTTATTTAAAAAAATTATATATTTTAAATATATTTACAATATATTGGCCTACGCGAATATATTTTTACATCTATTCCAAAAATGTAAATTCAAATATATTTTCCAAAGGCATATATTTTAAAATATATTTTTTTCAATATATTTGACATATATTTTTGAGCATCTAAAAAAATGCATTTAAACATATATTTTTAAATATACTTGTAAAGGCATTCCAAAATATAATTTAAATGCATTTTCCAAAGACATATATTGAAAAATATATTTTTTAAATATATTCTTCAGATTTTTTTCAACATATATTTTTACATATATTTGTAAATGTGTTCCAAAAATATAATTTTAATATATTTTCCAAAGGCATATATGTGAAAATATATGTTTGAAAATATATTGTCCAGATATTTTTGAACATATAAAAAAATGCATTCAAACATATATCTTTAAATATACTTGTAAATGCATTCCAAAAATAAAGCTATATATTAGAAAATATATTTTTAAAATATGTTTTTCTGAAAATATTTAATGTCTAATAAAGACATTTCAACATATATTTTGTCTGATATTTTTGTAACTATGTCATAGATAACATTCTGAATACATTTATAAGAGACCCACTACCATTTTAAAATGGCTTGTTTTACTCTTTTAAAATAAATTAAAAAAAAATAAAAGATTCAAATAAAATATATTTTTTTTATAAGATTTTAAGCACATAATCCATTCAATACAAAGCAGATAAACCTCTCGCATCCACTTTCCATTCCCAAAGAATTTTTGTATAAGTCATTCTGAATTGAGAACGCTTGTCGGCGGACCAGCAAGTACAGTTATATTGATTTATTGATTGACCTGAATGAATGAGAACCTTCACAGACATCCACCTCCACAGTCCAAGGGTCTTGTCTGCTTACAGAGTACAGAGAGAAACTCTGGATATAAATCTTCAATGTTCTGTTTAATCCATGAATCAGAAGTTGCACTATTATTACCAAACTCGCTCATCAGTGTCTTTATGGACCTTGCTTTGTGCACTGGTGGGCAGTCATGTTGGAACAGGAAGGGGCCATCCCCAAGCTGTTCGCACAAAGTTGGGGGCATAACATTTTCCCAAAATGTCTTGGTATGCTGAGGCCTTAAGAGTTCCCTTCACTGGAACTAAGGAGCCAAACCCAACCCCTGAAAAACAGCCCCACACCATAATCCCCCCACACACACACACCATAATCCACCAAATGATTTGGACCAGTGCACAAAGCAAGGTCCATAAAGACATGGATGAGTGGGTTGGGGTGGAGAAACTTGACTGGCCTACACAGAGTCCTGACCTCAACCTGATAGAACACCTTTGGGATGAGTTTGTGTGGAGACTGTGAGCCAGGCCTTCTCATCCAACATCAGTGCCTGAACTCAAAAATGTGCTTCTGGAAGAATGGTCAAACATTCCCATAAGACAGCCTTCTCAGAGGAATTGAAGCTGTTATAGACTGGCATGCTATTAAACTCATGTGCGTGTAAAGGCAGGCGTCCCAAAACTTTTGGAAATATAATATATATTGTATATATACTGTATATTCTTTTTATACTAAGTCCAGTCCATTGTTTGGACTTCGTACCTGCCGAAGGGTAATTCCAGCAGCAAAAAGTTCCCCCCAGCACAAAATTAAAACTCAGCAGCTACACAAAGGGGGTTATTTACTAAAGGCAAATCCACGTTGCACTACAAGTTCAAACTACAAATTCAAAGTGCACTTGAAATTGCAAGGAAAGTGCACTTGGAAGTGCAGTCGCTGTAGATCTGAGGGGGGCATGGAAAATAAAAAAAACAGCATTTTAGCTTGCACATGATTGGATGATAAAATCAGCAGAGCTTCCCCTCATTTCAGTTCTACCCCTCAGATTTACAGCGACTGCACTTACAAGTGCACTTTCAGTGCAATTTCAAATGCATTTTGCACTTGTAGTTTGCGCTTGTAGTGCAAAGTGGATTTGCCTTTAGTAAATAACCCCCCATACTGTACACATACTGCAGCTGCTGACTTAATATTAGGACACTTACCTGTCCTGGAATCCGGCGATGTTGGTATCCCAGCCAATGTTTCCATTGGCTCTCGGGT